>PVIA01006249.1:0-100507 GCA_004024845.1 Tonatia bakeri | reverse complement strand
TTAGCTGAACGAGTAAAGCTGCTGTTAAATTCTCTCAGCACGATTGGTTTGCTTCCCGTTTAAGAAGACCTAAAGAAACTCCTGCCACAGCAGAAATTTTGCAGAACCCAAATGCAAACATAAAAGTAACATATTAGGAACCACCTTGGTTTGTACTTTTTCCTTTACAGCATATTAATTAATTAGTAACAAAGGCATGTTGAAGGGGGAATAAGAAATCTTATTGCAATAGGTAAATTATCAGTGATAATATGGTAAGGTATAAATCACATGAATAATCCTGTAATAGTTGAAATACTAAACTACAAATTAGTTCAATTCATTCCTTTCCAGAACATGTCTCAGGGAATATGATAAAATTAATCCATGAATACTATCTACCCAGCACCTAATGTGAGCACAGCAATGGACTATGTACAGTTAGAAAAAAAAACACTAGACACATAGACATAAATGAACATAAACAGGACATTAAAGTGACTAGAAATACCTAGAGGTACTACAGGAGTTTAGTAAATGAGTGAGTAATCAAAAGGAAAGTGACAAAGCCATCATCATAAAAAGAGACTGACATAGTGCTCTCAGATTTGGACAAATTAAGAACAAAAATGAAGAATTTGATGCCTATAATAATAATATTATGAACTAAATTCAATAGATTCATTCATTAAAATTATATACTCTCTACATATTCATTAAATTATATACTCTCTACATATCACATTTACGTTCTATCCAAATGGCAATGGAACATTTATCAAGTGTGTATCAGTAAATGAGTGGATAAAAAAAGCTGTGGTATATTCATACAATGTAATACCATAATGCCATAAAAAGAAGGAAATTTTACCTTTTGTGACAGCATAGATAATCCCGGAGAGTATGATGCTAAGTTAAATAAGCCAGTCAAAGAAAGACAAGTAGCATATGATATCATGCATATGTGGAATCTAATGAACAAAATAAACAAACATACAAAATTGAAACAGATTCATAGATACAGAAAACAGACTGACAGCTGTCAGAGGGGAGGGGACTTGGGAAAGTACATAAAAAAAGGTGAAGGGATTAATAAAAAAATTAATCTCATAGACACAGACAACTGTACAGTGATTACCACAGGGAAAGGGTGGTGGGGGGAGGTAGAAGAGGGTAAAAGGGAATAAATAGTGGTGAAAGGAAACTTGACTTGAGGTGGTGAACACACAATACAATACACAGATGATGTATTATAGAATTGTGTACCTAAAATCTATATGATTTTATTAACCAATGTCAATTAATTCAATCAAAGTATTTTTTAAAGTAAAAAACATCTCATAAATTCAGCCATAAAGCAAATCTCAATACTCTCCAAGGTGTAGAAATTGTAGAGTTGATACTTGCCGGCCTCAATGCAGCAAAACATAAAAGACAAAAAATCAAACAAAAATAGCAGATAGAATATCACACTCTATTAAGGAACAATATACTTTGATCAAAGGGATTTAGTTCAGAAGTATGAATGATTCAATATAATAAACACTATCAAAATAATTCATTATTTTAATAAGTCAAGCAGAAAAACTCAACATTCCCTTCTGATTTCATTTTATAGATTTAGACAACTGTAAGTCAAAGAATATAGTTGTGATCTAATGAATCATATCAATATTTTTAAAATCAACCATTGTATTTAAAGCTAAAGCATATAACTTTCTCCATTGAAACCTGAAAGAAACAAAAATGTTGAGCCAAGTACAACAGTATTCTTCAATTTCACTCTGGAATTTAAGATAATGAACAATAGGCATATATAGTGACAAAAAAGAAAGCATTGTGTGCAAATGTGACAGCACACCTTAAATATTCAAGAATCAATGGACGAATATGAAAACCGGTAAGTATGCTCAGGATGGTATATACAGGGTGGGGCAAAAGTGGGTTTACGGTTGTTTGTATGAAAAATAATGCAATAATTAATGTCATAATATAAGAATAAACACTGAGTTTTACATAGTCACAACTATAAACCAATTTTGCCCCATCCTGTATTTATAAAATAAAAATAAAATTAATGTATTATGTTACATTAATTCTATTAATAGCCAATAATTAATTATTAGCAATAACGTGATACATGTAAAATTGCAGATTCTTTTATTTTCTAACCAGTGTAGTCCCAATAAATTCACCATCAAACCAATTTCAACCTACTGGAAAGAAAAAATTATCTATTGTTTATAATTTCCAATATGAAGATGTGGAAAAAAATTATGAAAAATGAGGGAATGTGTTGGGAACTGCCCTGCTTGGTTCCAGAAACTGTAACCCCTCATGGCTAAGGCTGAGTGAGAGACCTTGGGACCATAAGCCACTAATGAGACAAAACTTATCTCCCTGGCAGGGGCACTGCCTCTGCCCCTTTTACTTCACCCTGCTTGGCCCCAAGCCTGACCAGTTAGCCAATGACTGGTAAGATTCCTCAAGCAAGGGACACCCTAAGACAGGCATGGTCATGGGGGCTCTCAGGGAAGGTCTCGGGGGGCTACAGCAAAAGGGGGTGGTGGACCCTTGCCCCTCAGCTTTGACAGAGCCTGAGTCCTCATTCTGTCTGCAAGAAGTCTCCTAATCTCTTGACTGTCTTACTTCCCCTGCCTGATTTAAGCCTGAAACAATGACAGAGGGTGATGCTGCACTGTGCTGGAAAGGGCAGGTTCCCCATGGCAATCAGGCCTACTAAAGAATGCATAAAATCCTGTGAAACCTGCTTTGCTAAGAATGCTCTCAATTAAATGATAAGGGTCCGAGCAGGAAATGTGTTTGTTTCCCAAAATTTTATAGCCCTTTAGCTAACTCAACCTGATTCAGAATAAGCCCTCGGAGTTCTTTGTATGTTATCTATTGTTTGATCTTTACTGACTGACAATGATGAGCTTTACCTGTATTCCTGTGCAAATTGAACCCAGTAAAATCCCATTGAGGAACAGGCTCTTGGCCCTTCTCCTTTGAGAGATCGGCCACCTTTCCTCCCCAAGCAGACCCTGTCTTGGTAGACATTTTCATCCGCAGTGGATGGGAGGGCTCTGTAGGCAAAGCGGCTGCACAGAGATGCACTTTTATGTCTCCAGAGTTGCAATCAGTGGGTCAAATTATAAACACTATGTCTAAAATGTAATTTTTAACAACATCTCAGACTATTTACAATTAATCTCTTCTTGCTCTTGAAATCCAACTCCTGATGATAGAAGACATGTTTGGTATTTTCAAGAAGTTTGCCCTCTTCTTGGCTACTCTATTCTAGCTGAATTGTTTTTGAGAACTTATTTGATTCAAAATTAATCTTTCTACCAGGACTGTTGTCTTCCTTCAAGAAGGTTTCTTCTCTGTCTCTTCTTCTCAAGAAGATACGTGGACACATGGGAAAGTTTACAGAGGCTCAAAGCTTAGAGAGGAGCCTTGAGACAGTTTACTCTCCTATCGGTCTCCACTGATCTATGCACTGTGATGGTTTGGACTGGTCCTTGATAGTCTAGAACCAACACCTGTTAAGAGCAGCTGGTCCATTCTGATTCTCATCATCTCTCTCTCTCTCCCTCTTTGTCTCTGTCTCTCTCTCTCTCTCTGCCTCTCTCGCTCTCTGCTTCTCTCTGTCTCTGTCTCCCTCTCTATCCTGCCTCTCTCCTCTTCCTCACCTCTATTTCTCTTTCTCCATTCTCTCACCAGTCATGATTCCCTCGCCTTCTGCTCATCCCACGCTCCAAAGACATACAAGTATAAGCACATCTCCCCTTCAACTTTCATAATTGTTTTCCATACCAGCATGGAGAATATTGTTTGTAATTCTATAAACTAATATACCAACCCCCCCAGAAAGATGTCTAATCCTGTAGTTAGCTAAATTTTGCCACCCTAGGGGGAAATTTGTGCTTCATTGAAAAATTACACATTGTCTAGACTCTGGATTATCTGATTCTGATTCTATAAAATCTAATTTATTCTTCTGCAAATACAGGATAACTTATAGCAAGGTAAATTAATTCTTATCTACATACATGTAAATGTTCTTCTGTCTTGACACTGACTCAGATGAGCATCCTTTTTAGTTGCTAAATCTTCTCCACTACCTCTTTTCTCATTTGGCTCATATTTATGGTACTCCCCAATGGGAAACCCAGTTTTCCCTTCATTTACACATTCACTTCAATATTGCAGATTTATATATTTGTCTGTTCTTTGGACCCTCTTTTGAATCAATTTTAGCATCTACCTAATTTCTTTATGATGAGTTTCACAAATTTTTAACTCATTTGTGTTTTATGTCTATACGAGAGCCATGCTTTTCCTTTTATTGAAGACCCTTTGTCACTCACCCCTGTCATCTCTGAACTGAGGCACAAGCAGTGAGGAACTACACCTATGGGATTTTCAGACAACTGAAATTGTCATGCAGAGGGGATTTGTAAGGGGATGTTATCCTGTCCCAGAAGACTGCGGAGGCTTAGTAGGAAGTTAGCATTTATTGACAATGGAGACAAAAATGCAAAACTGTAACACCTGGCTAATGATAATAGACTTTATTCTGCAGTTGTAAGGGTTTCAGAACATGCCTCCCTACATGTGCCACTATGGCATGTGAATTAGTTTGAACAGCTGAGACCCTGTGAGCGCAAAGGAAACTTTTACTTCTCCCTTAAAGAATTAAAATAGGGACTCTTGCCCATAAGAGTTATTACCACAAATGATTTTTTTATGACATATCTATGTGGCAAGGAAAACTTCTAATTACTGAACATTTGCTCTTCTTATCATCTTGTGAATTACCCTTGTCCCCTCTGAAGCTCCTGGCACCTTACCACATTCCTTGGCTCAGGACGTCAAATATACCTCATTTTACCTTTCTGCCTCTGAACCTCTCGTATATGTGAAGTCTCTGACTCTCTCATGTATGTGGAGTTCCCATACATATGTATGTAATTAAATTTGTTCATTTTTTTCCTTTTAATCTGCCTCATGTTGATATCATTATTAGACTAGCTAAAAGAACCCACAAGGCTAGAGACAAATTTTTCCTCTCCCACAGTGGGCAAATGAATTTATGGTGAGTAAGTCGAGCCTCAAAATAAATACATCTCCCACCTAGAGGTAGGTGGCGAGAATCTTGTTTCAATGATAGCATTATGGACTGGTGTAATGCAACCTAATGGGTACAGTGATTTCTCGACTCTGGGATTAGCTGTTATCCTCGAGACATATCACCTGTTATACAGCAATAAAACGCATCATGAAATAGCTCATATTTTATTGCCTAGAAAAAATTGATTCTAATTTATGTCCAGCAGTGTATCAATATAGCTTCCAAAGTTGAAGGAAACTCTGGCACTTACTGACCCATAACTGTTGACATGAAGGCCTTAGGTTAAAAAAAAAAATCCTTTCTAGGGCTTTCAGAAATTACTCTGAAGGTTTAGGACACATGGACAAAACCAAGGGGGAGGGTGGAAGCAAGGGAGGAAGGTGGGTTTAGAGGGGTTGGGAGGAAGGGGAGGGAGAAAATACAGACAACTGTAATTGAACAAAAATAAAATAATTTAAATTTTTTTAAAAAATCCTTTCTAACCAATTTAGAAAACAACCCTACTGCATCCATTGGAGAGAAAGAAATTACAGTGTATCTGCTGTCAAACACACTTTACCTTAGGAAGTAGTTTGCAGCACAAGGTGCTGAAAGTAGGTGGGTACCAGAGGTTTGTGATGGGTTGAGGTTTGGGAGATCCAAGATAAGTCACAATGCATGTCATGCAAAATATAGTGATCACTACACTTGGACTCATCATCAAGCCATTAGAGACCTCAATATGGGCAACACTGACATTTATAAAAGACAAAAGAACACATTGTATGACTATACGTTTACCGACCAAAATACTTGAAGTAAGTCTTTGATAGAACAATGTATTAGATGATTTTGTAGCAGCTTATATCCAGCATATCTGAGAGCAAGTTTGGAGATGATTTTCAATGCTATAGCTTAGAAATGTGTTTTGACAAGGTGTGTGTAGGGAATACTTGGGAATGACCAATATCCTCCTGGACCTAGCAGAACAGAGGCTGAGGAACAATGAAATGCCTTGTCAAATAAGTACCAGATACATAGCTGTTGAGTAGCTGTTGTGTCTCCCCAAAATATATGTCAAAGTGCCAGTTTAAAAGTAGGGTCTTTGAAGATGTAATCAATTTAAGATGAGGTCATACTAAGTGAGAGGAGCCCTAATTCAGTGAATGATATCCTTATAAGAACAAGAAAATTTAGCCCTGGCTGGTGTGACTCAGTGGATTGAGTGCCAGCCTGTGAACCAAAAGGTTGTTGGTTCTATTCCCAGGCTTCTGCACATGCCTGGGTTTGGGGCCAGATACTGGGTACAGGGTGCACAAGATGCAACCACACACTGATGTTTCTTTCCCTCTCCCCTCTCTAATAAATAAATAAATAAAATCTTTTTTAAAAAAGAATAAGGAAATTTGGATACAGAGATGCACAAAGAGAGTACCATGTAAGGATATAAAGCACACAGATACATGTGATGAAAAGAGGTAGAAACTGCACAAACCAAGGGTTGCCAGCAACCACCAGGAACTAAGAAAGGCAAGAAAGAATTCCCTGCTAGAGACCTGGAGAAATCATGGTCTTGCTGACACCTTGATTTTGGACTTCTAGCCTCCAGAATTGGAAGAAAATAAGTTGTGGTGTTTTAAGCCACCCAGTTTGTGGTACTTTTGTGAGGAACCCTAGGAATCTCATGGATTGATGTCGTTAGTTTTGCCACATGACAATAATGTGAATACTTTCCAAGCAGAGATGAGTCAATCATCCACTGGGTGTCTGTACATAGGACATTAATGTTGCTGGAAATGAGCTACGGTTGTTATTTTTATTTTGGAGATGAAAAGTCTTTTTTGCAATAAGTAGGAAAAAGAATTACAATAAATCTAGATAGGAATGAAGAAGGTGACTTCTTCGGTAAATGCAGTGATTTGCCATTTAAGTGCCATGAAATCTTTCTGTTATTTTTCTTGATTTGTCCCAATGGCATTTCCTGCTTTTACATATGCTAAATTCTCTCAGCAGTCATTGGTGACGCAACTTCACCATATTCCTTAGTTTTGCTGTATTTCTTAGAGCAATTCTGTTTCATAGGAAGATGTTGACTCTGATGGGCATCTGTTTTGAACTGCTAAGTTTTCTCCAGTTTCTTTCTATTCTCCCCCATTTGTTCATCATTGCTGAATGAAGTACTTTTGTCTTGTGTTGGGAATTGAGACAGGCTCTGTCAGAGTTGGGCTGAGTCCATATTAAATTATTTCAGCTCAGAAGATGGAAGAACAAACAAGTTTTGTTTAATATGATTTCTTTTCCAGGAAAGGCACCTGGTAGCTGATGAGCACTGGGGCGAGGATGGCAGATAGCTAGAGGAAGTTTTAGCAGAGAATTGACTCTTTGTTGACAACTTCCTCTCCATGTTTGCTGCAGGAGCACCCAAATTAACAGGGAAATTATTTTCATCCAGTAAGTGGCATGTCCTCACAGCAGTGCTGAACATTCTTCCACTTGCCTTTGCCCCCAGTCATTACGGAAAAGTGCTCTATCAGGATAGGATCACTGTCTCCTGTGTTGTTTTTCATTTGCTCAACTGAATCCTCCACATAGTGAACTGTATCATGAGCATATATCATAGGGGTTCCCAGAGGCTAAAAGTGTCACCAATGTTGAGTGTGCTAACAAGTTTAAACAACACAGACATGTCCTACGGTATAACCAAACCACCCAGGGGATGAGGGATGCCAGAAGGCAAAGTGAAGAAAGCCACACCAATGGAAATCACAGCATTTTACAGTGTTTGATGTTAAATATTGTGAATGATGAGAAATTGCTCTTCCACAGCCCATTCAATCACTATCCTCTGTGAAAGAAAAAGATTCAAGATGAAGACAAATAAAAAAGAAAAAATATTGCAGCAAGAGATTGTGCAATAAAAATCACTTCATTGTATTAAACCTGTCCCTGCACCATAAAACTGGGTGTCTGATGAAAGAGCTTGAGGAAAACAGTGGCTGAAGATATTAAACTGTATCATTAAAATAGAGATAAAGTTGTCAGAGCCTTAATTTTTGCCTCTTAAATAAAAGGGAAATGTCCCTTGAAAAGCATTACCAATGTTTACAAGAGTATAAAAAGTCTAAAGAAATGAGAATATAAAGAGATGGAGCAATAAATAATCATTCATTCAACAAATATATCCACACTTCTTTGCCAGGGAATAGTGTATAGTGATGAATAAACCCAGACCTTGCTTTCATGAGGTTCATAGTCTAATGAAGTAAAAAAGACATAAAAATAACATTCCCAGAAGTGCATAGTTGTATAATCCAAGTTAATAGTATAAAAAACCAATGATAATAATAATGTCTAAAACAAAATATTTTCATGTTCTAAGCACTGTTTTAAAGTATTCATATGTATGTTAACTCATTTAATCCTCCAAATCACCTTGGGCAGTAGGTATTACTTTTGTCCCACTTTATAATGGGGGAACTAAAATACAGAGAGGTTTATTAACTTGCCCAGGGTCACAAGGCTAGTACACAGTAGATCCAAAATTTGAACCCACTCTGTCCCCAGAGTTTATGAGATTAACTAGGACATTATCAGAGAGTATAACATGGAGATTTAATACAGAGGGGACTGTGAGGGTTCAGGAAGGTGTGACTGAGGTGACAGCATTTTTTTAAGCTGAGACCTGAATGATGGTAGATAAAACTTTCCTAAATATAGCAGGGAGTCACGACTGTTCCAGGTGGAGGGAAGAGCATGGGCTGTCTCTAAGGCAGGATCTTCTGGTGTAGAATACAAGAAGTCTGTCTGCCTTGAGCGTGGCGAGACCTCAAAACCACCTAAGACCAAGAATGACATAAGCTGGAAGGTTCAGGTTACACAAAAACTTCCTCATGGGAAGAATCTTGTGTTCTGTCCCAAGTCCAATGGGAAGCCTTTGGGGGGGGAAAAAGAACAAAGGGAATTGTATGTTTCTCCTTTTATTTTGAGTTGTTCTCTCCAATTGTTATGAATTTAAAATACTATTCATAGTTGTTTAGTTCACTTAAATGTTATCCAAATACACTGTATTTTTATTTCAATAAAATAAAAGAAACTATATTTTTTTGATCCTTGGAATCACACTGAAATAATTTAAACATAAACCACAAAATTAAAAACTATCATAATAAAACCATAAAGTAAAATTAATAGTTTAGTTAAAAATACAGATTACTAGAATTGATTCAATTAAGTGATCTCTAAAACAGGATATGATAACTAACTTTGGAAAAAAATGAAAATATTATCCAAAAAGGTATCAGGAAAATGCAGTTTAGAAGAAAGTGTGAAAGGAAATTTTTCTTCAACTTTCAAAAAATAGTTCCAATATTATTTAACATACATATAGAAGACTGCTGAAAGCCCCTAATGCAGTTTTGAAAGTAACCTAAAACTGATGGGAAGCCCTGAAGAACACCACACACACATACAGAGCAGACCCGACTCGATTGTTCACACGGACGTGAAACTCTGAAGAAGATCACTAGGAGCGTTCAAATGTATGAAACCAGGAGAAAACTAGACTTTGGGTGTTGAAGGCAAAATAGAGTATACAGATATCAAATTATGATACTGTACACCTGAAATTTATATAAGGTTATTAACCAATGTTACCTCAATAACCTTAATTTTTAAAAGGCAGATTATTAGAACATGCCAGAAGAGTATGTCAATGAATCCCCTTAATTTAACAGTTGAAAATCCATAACTACACTATATGTTGTCAGTACACAAATTGTTAAGGAGAAACAAATAATCAACTACATAGCTTCCCAAAAAGTCAGTTAACACATTTTAACATCTCTTCAGAAGAAAGAAAATAAGAAGTATTTATAAACTGACAAAAGAAGCATACTTATTCAGATGATAAAGAATATTTATGTTAAGTCAAAATTCAGCATTACTCATTAATAAAGCACCCAGAAGAAAAATAAAGGGGGTGTGGAAAGAGCAATGTTATAGTCATTGTCATCTTTGGACTGTAAAATATATGTACATCTGACATAATTAAAACTGTGAGACCTCCCCAGCAAAAATAATCAGATAAACAGAACAGATAGAAAATCCAAAGATAAATAGATATTATGATTAAGTAATAAAAATTATATTTTGAATCAGTAAGGAAAGGGTAATTAATAAGTCATCATTTTTTCACTTCAATTAAAAAAGATTAATTTCCAAAATATATGAAACTCCGTCAATTTAGTAGCACAAAAACAAATAACCAAATTTAAAAATAGACAAAGGACTTGAACAGATTTCTCCAAAGAAAACATGCAAATGACCAACAGGTGTATAAAGAGATTTCCAACATAATATCATCAAGGAAATGCAAACCAAAACTGGATAAAATATTACCTCACACCAATTAGAATGGCTATATTTTTAGAAAAATAATTGCTGTCAAGTTTGTTGAGAAATTAATACCCTCGTTAAAATTAAAATGATATAACAGCTATGGAAAACAATATGAAAATATGGAGATTCTTCAAAAATTAAAAACAGCAATATATTACACAGCAATCTTATTTCTGGATATATACTCAAAAGAATTGAAATCAGGGTCTCCTGGACTTCCGTGTTCATTGTGGCACTGTTCACAGTGGTCAACACGTGGAAGAGGCTCAAGTGTCCATTAGATGTACAAAGAAAACACCATATGATCTCACCATTAACAGGAACCTAATCAACAAAACGAACAAGCAAGCAAAGTACAGCCAAAGACATTGAAATTGAGGATAGGCTGACAGTGATAAGAAGGGAGAGGGGAGGAGAAAATGGGGGGAAAGGGTGAAGGGTTTACAGGAACAATTATAAAGGACACATGGACAATAATAACAAGGGGGAAACAGGGGAGGGAGGTGGGGGAGGGCTGGGGTAATGGGGAGGGGTGGGGGAGGTAGAATACTGTACTTGAACAATAATAAAAAAAGTAAAAAAAGAATTAAAGTGGTATATGTGAAATATTTAGAAGAGTACCATAAACAAAGCATATATGTTACTTTAAAAAAAAGAAAATGTACTATATACACACAATGGAATATTATTCACCTTAAAAAAAATTCTGCCATTTGCGATAGCATGGATGAACCTGAGGACATTATGCTTAGTGAAATAAGTCACTGCAGGACATGATTTCACTTATCTGAGGTATCTACAGTAATCAGACTCATAGAAACAGAGAATATAATAGTGATTTCCAGGGGTTTGAGGGTGGGGAAAATGGGTATAAGGTTTCAGTTATACTAGATGAGCAACTTCTAGAGGCCTACTGTGCAATACAGTGCACATGGCTCACTATGGAATTGTGCATTCTGAAATTTAAGAGCATAGATATCTTGTTAAGTGTTCTTGCCCCACACAAACAAGAAAAAAACAAAAAAGAATGAGCAAATTCTGGGAGGTGTTAGGTATGTCTATTGCCTTGACTATGATAATGATATTATGGCTGTTTGCCTATGTCCAGACTCTCATCATTAAATATGTGCAGTCCTTTGTAGAGCAATTACACCTCAATAAAGATATTTTCAAAGAAAATTTTGGTAAATGCTGGTTTATATTACAGCTTTAACAAAAAGTTGTTTTTGCAATTTAAAAAATCAACATCCCTCATTCCATCTCTGTGTGTGTGCACCAGCGTATGTGTGTGTCTCTGTGATAACAATACTTGCTGACAATTAAAACTGTGAGACCTCCCCAGCAAAAATAAGATCTTACAATCTTAGTCATTTTACCACAGAAACTGTTTTCACATGGTTCTGAGTGGTTTTAATTATCTCACTATTTAATCCATTACCTGTCAAAAGCTGAGATTTCAAACAGGATATTTAGAATATTTTACATATTTCAGCATTTTTCATACATTTTTCTTATCTACTTACCAGGCAACTCAAGAGAATATTCTTTGTCCAGAAATAGAATTCATCTAAGTAAATTATGCATAAAAATGAAAAAAAAGCAATCGTAACTTCTCTGGTCTTTTCTAGAATTTTTTTCTGCTATCATAAGTAAGGTCTAACTACTGCTTTGACTACACACATCTTACTAACAGAATTATAGTGGAAAGTGCTTATGGCTAGTGTGCTTTCTCTGTTCTCATAAAAAAAAAAAAAAACCCACAATTCCAAAACCACATATTCCCCTCTTGACTCTGAGGTCCCTTGGGCAATGGTTAACAGAGCTGAGTTTATCCTTTATGCTGAGATGAATAATGCATGGCAGTAAAACACCAGTCAGCCAGCATGATCATTGAAAGCAGACGACTGATCAGCTTTGACTGATGGGAGCCCTGTGAACATAATACACATGGAGAGATCTCTTGTCAGCATAGCTCCATTGGCCTCGGCTCCAGGTTATTACTGCTTCTAAAACGTAAGTCTGAAGTATACACTTCAGCTGTAACTTCACCTCCCATACCCTCACACTGGAATGCAGCCTCTATTGTTCACTCATAATGAAGAGCCAAAAAAATTGGTTGGGCTTACTCATATCTATCTTCATTAGCATTAGAAAAGTTTAAATAAATACAATAATCCCAAGTCACCAAAAGTTAGTATTATTTTACCCATAGCAATTGGTTATTTCTGCCAATTGTTTAACCTCTTAAAATAGAACTTATTTCATACTTTCTACTCTTTTCTCTAACTGAAGCACATACCCCATTTTCGTCTTTTAGAACAACATGTTTAATTAATGATCTTTTCCTCCAAATGACATATTTAAAGATATTCAAATCCTACAGCAAATTTCTATTCTGACCATTTTCCAGATAGGCTCAGATTCTTCCATGATTCCCTGAATTTGTTGAATATACTCTTTAATATCCCATGTCTTCTTATTTCTATTTCTTTCCATTTTTGGAATAAAATGGCTTATTTTTTGTCTTTATTCTCTCAATATATAGGATCCAGCACAAATAACACCCTTTTTTATTATGTAATGTTTTATTACAAGATCATAAGCATGTAATTCTGTAATATAACAATATCACACTTGGACACACCATATGACATTTTAGGAGAATGTTCAAATTGCTGTCCATCTCCTGCGAGACATTCATATGCCTACCAACCACACTCAAGTGGGTGTTCATTTCTGCCGCACCCTGTACATCCCAACAAGAAAGACTTACTTTAATTAAAATAATTGTGAAAAAATATTGGTTAAAAAGTATGTATGTGCCATGTACATTATGTTAAGCCTTCCTACTATTTCATTTTGTTAAATTTTCACAATAATTTTATATGATAGACACTAGTATTATTTTCACTTTATTGATTAGAAAACTAAGCTTTATGCCATAAGTATAGCTTGCCTGAGATCACATAATGAGGCAGATGCAGGGCTGTTTAATTCCAAAACTCATTCTAAGTATAACATGCATAACTGCTTCCTAACAATGCAACTGGGGAAGAAAACAGAATCTGGACCTACTGGCTTGTTTCGAACAAATATCATATGGCAAAAGCAAGAGGATATTATTGCAAAGATTCAATTGTAAAGACTGGCTTCTGTCTCATTTGTTCTCCCTTACCCCCTCACTGGGTTGATCTTACTGAAGCCAGCTGCCATGTGGGGAGCTGCCCTAAGGAGTGGCCCATGGGCAAGGGACTAGAGCAGGACTCCAGCCGATAGTAAGAAATTGAAGCCTTCCGTCCAACAGCCTAAGAAGAGCTAAATCCTGTCAACAACCACATGAGTAACTTGTAAGTGAGTCCTCCCCTAGTTGAGCCTTCACAGCCCTAGTTCACAGCTTCACTACAACCTTGACAGACCTTGACCTTGACCTTGAAACACCCAGCTAAACCATACTCAGATTCTGGACCACAAAAACTATGAGGTAATTTTTTTAGTCACAAAGTTTTCAGGTAACTTGTTACACAGAAACATAACACACCAAGTAGGAGAGAACTATGATATGGGGAAATAAAATCTTCCTTCACAGTCAGTGGAAATATAAACTTGTGCAGTCATTCTGGAGTATAATGTGGCAATGCTTAATAAACGTGTGAATTACTTACATGCTATGATTCAGCAATTTCACTCCTGGGTATATGCCCTGAGAAACTGTCTCATTGAAAAAAGGTAATATGTAGGGATGATATACAGCAGCGATTTTCAACCAGTGTGCAGCAAAAAAAAATTTAAATATACAATATCTAAGTATTTAGTAAGGGGCACAGACCTCTTTTCCCATAGATGGTCAAATAAAAAACTGACAACAGCCAATGCAATAGTGGTGTCTGTCTAGTGTGAATGAATTAAAATTACACCTGTTTTTTCATCAAATCAGCAAAAATTACATTTTTGGGTGCACCACCAGTTTTTAGTAATTAGTTTATGTGTGCCATGGGATGAAAAAGGTTGAAAATTGCTAATAGAGTGTTGCTTGTGGCAGCAAGAAATTGGGAGTAGCCTAGGTGCCCATCCTTTGGGGAACAAATAAGTAATGATGGATGCCTACTGTATGATATTATGCAGTTGATCTAAGCAAAGATACAGCAAAGTGGAAAGAATGTAGAGTAAAAATAGTCAGAAAAAAATGACATGAAATGTATAATACAGTGTGTTCTCACTTAACGGCATTAATAGGTTCTTGGAATTGGACTTCAAATGAAATGACATGTAAAAAAACCAATTTCACTATAAGGTAATCAATATAAAAAAGGTTAAGTTCCCATGGCATCTTTCTGGTCCCCAAAACAATACCAAACTTCTAAATAAGACACAAAACACAAAATTAAATATTGAAATTAATGTAAGCTATACATATATTTAAGAAAGGTAAATAAAAGCAAGTAAGTTGATTCTCGTCCAACCCGCTGATTTCATTTCAGGGTGGCAGGGGGCAGGAGCAGCTCAAGGCACTAGCTGGGACCTGCCCTGGACGGGACACCCTTCCATCACAGGGCCACTCGCACATGCCCACACTCACTCAGACTGGGGCAGAGTAGATACATACATCAGTTTACCTCACATGCATCCATTTGGGATCCCAGAGCAAATCCACACAGACATGGGGAGAATATACAAACTTAGGAGAAACGGGAACCTGGCCAGGAATCTATTATTTTTTTCTCATCAACATTATAATGTTGTTTCAACATTAAAAAAGGTTATGTTGTTTGAGAACCTGCTACATAATACTACTTAGAGAGAATTGAAATGTTTGCGACACAACAGTATATTTTCCAAGGATGCATAACTGCCTTAGTACACGCATCAAATACGTTAGAGTAGGAGGCTTTTACAGGAGTGTGTGATAAATACATGAAATAAGAGAGGAACACTGTAAAACCAACTGTAACAGTGTGTTACTAAATATGGAATATGCTTAATTCAGCTCTGTTTTTAAAATATCAACAAACAAGCAAAAAAAGGTATGTTAGATCTTCTTTTGCTGAGTTTTCATTAAAATTCAGTTCAGGAGTCCTTACTGGTACACCACATCATCACACTCTCTAGTAAATTGTGGAAATAGAGTTCGTTCAAGGAACAGAGGTACATTTTTTTAGAGGAATAACTTCAGTGAAAGGTTCTTTTAATCCGAAGTTTCATTTGAAGGAAATGACAAGTTTTTCCGATGTCAAAAGTACCAGCTACTAGGTAAAAATAAATTGTGGTGAATTAGTGAAATTATGGTATGATGGTTCACTTTCCTCACAGGGGTGTCCAACCTGTGGCCCATGGGCTACATGTGGCTTAGGATGCCTATGAATGCAGCCCAACCCAGAATCATAAATTTACTTAAAAGCTTTTTTTTCTTTTTGCTCACCAGGTTTTGTTAGTGTTTGTGTATTTAATGTATGGCCCAAGACAACTCCTCTTCTTCCAGTGTGGCCCAGAGATGCCAAAACATTGGACACCCCTGTGTGAATTCACAGCATGTGGAAGCCTGGGGAATGACAGGCTTCTCAGGTGATATAACATATTCCCAGTTGGTCAGCCCAACTCAGTATTTATTAAATAATTGTTTATTGGTACAGCATTTTTTCCTCCGATACTTGAGGAAACATGACTGATGTGATAAATCTAATCAACACTTACAGTAACATATTTTAATTTTTATATTGGAAAATCAAGAGATATTGATGTAATTATAAGAGACAGAACTAGATAGTGAATTGCAAAATATCATCAAATGTGAGCAAAAAATTATTATTCCCATGCAAAAAATACCCCTCTGAAGATTCAAAAGAATTTGTTAATAGTAAGGAGAGCAGTAATCCCATTTCATGGCTCTGCAATACTTTTCAGATGTGATAACTAAACTGAGAGGAACAGGAGCTACATAAAATCTCTATGTGACCACCTTACAGCAGGAAATTCTAACTTAATTCTCAGCTTTAACCATTAGACAGAACTTCTTTCATCAACTGCACTTTTTCCAGAGCTTATTTTGTCAAAAATAAGAAGTCCTTTGGCCAGTGAGTGGCTTTGAATAGAGCAGAAAGAAATAATTCTGTGCAATCAGATCAAAAAAGACTATCGTTGAGTAATAATATCCTGCTGGAAGATTTGGTTCTTTCAGACAAGGGGTTTTAAAGACTCATCGTGAATGTGTTTCTTATTATTTTTCTCTCCATCCACTGGCTTAAAGATTAAGTTATTTCTGACAAACAGCAATTACCAAGGATTCTAACAGTCTGGGGGATCTTTTCTTTAAAAAAAAAATGAAAAGAGAACGAGAAAGAAAAACAAGTAGCATTTTGTAAAAATGTTAAACCTTAACATAAATCTTTTTCTGGGGGAATTAGTTTAAAAAAATGAAATATGGTTCTCTTCTCATCTTGCAGCATAGGACACAGGATAAATCTTGGAGAGATGTCCTTTCTCTCTTGGGTGAAGGTAATTTTCTGTGATTTCTGGATTGAATTTTTTGTTCTCTCTCTCTCTCTATCACCTCTCTGTCTCTCTCTCTCTCATTCCTTATTATTATATTGTTAAAATTGACAATAAGAAATCTTCAAGCTTAGGTTCATAAGGCTGACTGTTCCAGCCTTAAATGTGGCAGAACTACAAGGGCCTTCTCAGAGTCTGGCAGCTGTGCTAGGACTGCAAGACAAACAAGACTAAGAAAATATAAGGAGCAATATATACACCTGGACTGACAGGCTCTTCAAAGAAAGAGAAATAGAAATAAGGAATAGGCTCTTCAAAGGAATAGAAATTAACTGAGAGTAATACCAGATAGAATTACATTAGCAAAGTCTCCAAATGCTTGACTTCTCTTGAACTTGAGTATATTCAGAAAATGAACTAACTTGATTAATAAATCAGGTTTAAACTATGTGATTTCCTGCTTTAGCTATACACTGTTCTACATTGCAGGGAACATTCATCCACCAGAAGAAGACACTTGGATTATATTCACTGAAAGTTGAGCAATATAAAACATTCTCATTAAAGTAAGATGTAGCATTAAACTCTGCTTACCTCTTTTTTGTACTATTATTAGCATGACCCATGCTAATAATAGTTATTTGTATTTCAACACCATAATTTTCACAACTATACAGCTATAAATCAAAGAGTCAGTATTGTACTCATCAATAAACTGCTAATTTTTTTCTGAATATTTGCATTTTTCTAGAGTGGATATGTGCCATGGAATCACTGGTGATGTAGTAGAGTCATCAATTAAAAAACACTGCCAGCCACTGCTTCCACTGTGTGCACATGGTGGGGGGGTGGCGGGGTTTGGTCACACACAACTGAGACAATACTTTTTAATCAAGCCAACCCTCTAAACTGAGTGTCTATATTTTTCCTCCAAAGAGTATATTTATTGCTGCTGTTGGGTCTTTTTTATGTTGGAGAGCACGAACTTGTAATTTACAAGAGCACTCCCTGAGGTTTAGAGCACAGAAACAAACTTGGACATCTACTTAATAATTTGCTCTTAAATAAATAGCTATGACTTCAGCTGTGATCTTTTCATTTCTACTGAGTTGCTAATGACTGTGGTAGATTGTTAATTCTAAACTGAATGATTCAGGGTATCATGGCGTGCTGGGGTAAAACAAGACAATCCAATGAGGGTATGCTGGTCATTAGGGGGTGTGTGCTGCCAATAAGAATGAACATGTAAATTAGTTCAGAGAATGACACCTGTGAATAAGCAGGTCTGATAATTATATTGGGATGTACTTACACTTCTGGGCTAAATGGGTTATGTTCCAAATGTTCGTAAGCTGTTTGGTTACTGGTTGAAAACACAAAACACATTGAAAGAATGCCATTAAATAGAGTTTCAAATCTCAGACTTGCAAAACCTATTTTACCAATAGTGGCTTAATGACTTTTATACATATAATAAAAAGAAACTACAAATGCATAAGAAATAAAATACACACACATACACACACACATTCTCAATCCATATTCTGGAATGATCTTGCAGGCACCATCAACTTGTACATAAACTATTCTGGTCTTCTGCAGCAAGAGAAATGGAAGATAAATTTTAGGAAGTATGCCTCCCACACAGCAGCAATTGATGCTATAAAAAAGCCCTAAAGCAGTGGTCCCCAACACTTTCTCTATCCAGAAACCTGTGAGAGCTCTGCTCCTCTCCTACTGACCTAGGGGAGAATCTCTGATAGGAATCTCAACCCAACCCATAGTCTTCTAGAATCTAAAGTGAGGGAGGGATTAAATGTGGTGTGTTATGTGTTATATGTGTTAAACTGGGGAGGAGGGAATAATTCATCAATTGGCCTCAGTCACATCTCCTTATACCTAAAGTCAAAAAATTATTTGAGATATCAGTTACTCTCCATAAAGGGGTTCACCTGTATCAGAAAAGAAGGATTAAGCTCCTACCACAATGATTACTACCCCTGCTTTTCCTTGTTGCATAACTTTCCCTGCCCAAGTCTCCACAAGAATGTCCTAGGGCACAGAAGATTTAGTGATGACCGATTTCTTCATTTCACCCTCCCTATACACTTTTGATGGGAAAATGGACCATAAATAAGGTTTCTACTCCACCCGATATTGTATATCTATGCTATACAGGAATTCATTGTGCAATCCTACAAATCATACAGAAAAGGCCAATCCCAGATTTCCCCCTGACTTTAAACTGTCATAGACAGTAAGGCTTTGTGCACTATTATATTGATACCTAGTATGAACATTGAGGACACCTTAAAAAATGAGACTGCACTTAAAAGTATGTTCTGCATTCTCTTTGGAATTCTGAATTGGCTTCATCATTTTCTAAAAGCCTTTTCCTTTTGGGGTACGTCAGTGATAAGTTACCATAGGTGTTACAAATTAGCAGATGAGAGAGAAGAGTCAAAGCCACTGATCTAAGATCGGCTTCACTCCCTTTACTGGAGGGGTGCCCCCAAGGTAAAGAAAAACAGTAAAAGAAAAATAGAAAAAATATACCTAATCTCTTTGTCAACTGGACCTTTGTAATTTCTAATGATATTTACTAAGAAAAGGAAGAGACTGGATCTACACAATGCTATTAGCAGAATGGTTGTCTGTGGTTAAAGGGTTGCTTGTAAAAAGAAACCCATATACTGATAATACATTTTTGAATCACGGCTCCCTGAAAAATGCCACATTAGCATGTGGTTACTAGACTTACCTTTGTGATAACTTTGTAAGGTATATAAATGTTGAATCATTATGTTGCATACCTGAATCTAATATAATATTGTATGTTAACTATAATTTAAAATTAATTAATTTTTAAAAGAATGTCACAGCTGAGGCAATGTTTTATCATTTACATAGTGGCGAATTGTGTCAAAACCCCACAAAATCTCCCTCAGAGACCTTATCTTTTATTCCAGATAAAGAGAGTGTGGTCGAGTGCAGGGAGCAGCCCTTGATGTCTCAGACCTGTCTTTGCTTTGTACCTCCTGATCTTCTATATACTTGAAGTTATTAGCAGAGTTTGATGCAGGGTTGATCTCTTGTTCTTAGCAGTCATCTGATTTAATAACCTGATTTTGCATAATACTTGATCAGCCATAATCTCAGATGTGCAAGAATATAAGTCCCTTGATTTTCTTTTACTCAACATATAATTTGAGCCCCTTTTTTCACTGGGTTAGCAAGAAAAGTAATCTTTAACCTCAGCCTTTTCAGAGCCTCTTTCTTCACTTCTTCTCTAGGATTTGTTGAATTCTTGAGTTTAGGAGAAATAATAAGGTGTTGAAGGATTAAGTGGGGATAAGAAATCAGCATCACCTCATAACATTCTTTATTTCTCTCTGCATGGCTTCCTAAGACTTCTGCTGCTTCCACACTGTTCTTCAGGCCTTGATCTCGTATCTGTAGATTCATGGTGTAGCCACTTCTCTTCAGGATTTTACCATTTTCTTCTCTTGGACCCACATCCTTTTTCTTCTCATAACCTCCACTTCTTGTCCAAACTCAGGAACTACTTTTTTTATTCTGTAGGAAATCTCTCTCCTAGTATCTATCTATCTATGTATCTATGTATCTATCATCTAATCTCTCCCTCTTGCATAAAGAGAAACTGTATTACTTTTCTATGCTGCTACAAGAAATTACCACAAACATAGTGGCTTAAAACAACACAATATACTACCCTATAGTTTTGTAAGTCAGACATCCATCAGAGGCTAAAATCAAAAGGTAAGCAGTTCTCTGCTTCCTTACAGAGGTTCTAGGAGAATAGTTATTTCTCTTTTTTTCCTACATTCTAGAAGACATCCCACATTCCTAGGTTTGTGGGCCCTTCCTCTTTCTTTAAGGCCATCAATGTCTGTCTGTAAATACAGTGGAGAAAGTTTCTTCATTAAAAAGGACCCTTGAGGTGGCACTGGGCCCACCCAGATAATCTAGGATGGTTTCCCCATCTCGAGGTCCTTAACCATAATCACATCTGCAAAGTCCTTGTTTGCCATGTAAAATGACATATTTACAGGTTTTGGAAATCAGGATGTGAACATCTTTGGAGGGTCATTGTTCTAACTACCAGGGGAGTCTAGCAAGATATCTTTACCTAGCTTAAATTTTTATAAAATAAAAAGAAGGCTAATGTGTTCATACATATATTCTAAAATATTCCTTGGATGTGGAATTTCAAATGATTGCATTGATTTTGTCAAAATTTATTCGGCAAGACATTCGTCTTAGACTTTCAGAAAATTTCCCATTTTTCATCATAAATCTTGGGGTGAAACATCTTCTTACATGTAAATCATTCTGTCCATTTTTTCAATAACTGGCTTAGAGTAAGTCCTAGAAGTAAAATTACTGAATTATTGATCACACCATTTTTAAAACATTTGGCACTATCTGTGCTTCTCTACCCCACAGGGAAGGAATCTTATGGGCCCTAAGTACTAGGAATGCTGGAATGGATCGAACGTAGTCCTAGAGGTGAATCACTCGGGAAAACTTGGAACTGGACCTGGGAAATAATTGCTTCCTTTTCCTTGATTAAATTGTCATTGTATTTCTCTTTTATCACTACTATACTTTTCTAAAATAACTTTTACATGGTCATGTAATATCTACTTTTAGTTTTTAAATATAAATTTAAAAATCACTCATAGCTTCACCAACCACTGTCAATTTATAATATATATTTTCTATGCAGTATATGTATTGTGTTATACATACATATGTATACACAAATATCTGAAAAAAGTACATTACTTATGTTATTTTATACATGTAGGAGCAATTTTTCATAAACATAAAATAATACTTTAAAGACAGCTTTATAGTTATATTATTGCATATAAAAACCACTATTTTAAAGACAGACATCCAGAAGTAGCATTGCTAGAATAAGAATATTTTAAGAAAATGAATAGGTATTACCCAATTGATTCTGCCAGTTAACACTCTCTATAGCATATAAGAGAACTCTCTTCTTTCTACTGATGGATGACCACACAGAGTATTACTTTTAAACACTACAAGTTTTGTAAGTTTAGTATGTCATTTAAATTTGGGCTTCTCTGCATGGCTAACTAGGCTAAATATATTCTCATGTGTTTACTTTCCTTTTACATCCCCTTTATGTTATTTAATCATTTACATAATCTGTCTACTTTTTCCTAGGTGGATTAAATTTCACTTTTTAAAAATATTACAGGATGACCATAGAAAGGACATTTATGCCATTAAGATTTTAATTTGTCTTTTAACCACATTACTAGTTAATTTTACTAACAGACCAATTATAAATTTTATGGATGAATTTAATAATCTTTAATTTTTTCTACTTTGTTTCTGGTGTTCTGGAAATCCAAGCAGAATATCTCCAAGTTACACAATTCTTTTCCGGAGGTCAGAGAACCCCTGTGTACCACAGGTAGCCCTTCTCTGAAAACTTCCTTAACCCCTGTTGACTATTCTCAGTAAAATATGACTGGCTACATAATCTGTGGTGTTCAATAAAAAATAAAAAATAGACAAAGTCTCTTGTGAACAAATGAACAAAAAATTATTAATAATTTCCAGACAGCCAAAGCAGAACATCAAATGAATCATGGGCCTTTCTAAGTACGGGGCCATGTGTGGCTGCACCTACCCAGGGAGTCAGCCCAGTTCCAGCTACAACCAGCTGATCAGAGATATTAGACCCAAAGGCCAAAGACCAAGGCCTGTCCTTGTAAAGGCTGGTATGAGCACTCTACTCAATAAGGTGCCCTAGAATGAGTAACAACAGGTAGAATCATTCAGATTTGCAGGCATAGAGATTAGGAGAGAAAGAGAGAGACAGAGAAAATCTACACTTTTTCCAAATGTTTAGCTACTTAACATACCACTATCGCTGCAAAATCATCCTTCCCTCCACCCTCTGACCTTCACCGGACACTAAATTCTTGCATGCAGAATATTTAGTTGTTTTCCAGGGTTTTAAATTCTAACTAGTTTAATAAGAATTCTGCAGTGATTTCAATTACGTTCGTGATTCTTTTTGGTATCCTTATTTTTTCAAGAACAAAGCTTAGATGTTTGTACTGAGACACTAAGTGCATGGCAATATATTCACTGGGAAGAAGATGACAAGGAACAAAGTTAAAGGCTCTATTTCAGTGATGTTATATTTGGACACTAAAGCAGGGTTACCCTTGGTCTGTCAGCCAAGGAGAGGAAAGGGACAGGAGATAATGGGCTTGGGGTCATTTACATATAAACAATGTTTAAACTGTGTAGACCCACCTGAGCAAAGTGAGGTGAGAAGCCTTAGAGGAAACCAGTCCTGATGCCTGGACACTCAGGATTAACCCTGATGACTACTGGGTAGCAGGTTCTTTTGTTTTCCTACTTGGGTTCTTCCTATTCCATATTTTTAAACCATAAACAGGGATAATAATGTTTAAAGACTTAAAAAAAGTAATTAAGAATTAAAGGTCATTTTTTATGGATCTGCCCAAGATCTAACTTTCAAACATTGTTACTTGTTAATTAAAATGTGAATGGTGAATATTTAATACTGATTTTATTTTATATTAAACTTACTTCAATAAAAATGCAAATATAAAAACCTATAACCACTACGTGTTGTTGTGATAGTTTCTATTTCTTTGAAAACAGGACAGACTGAATTAAATATAAAAGTACTTGATAACTCATTTATAAGATGACAGGACTTCCCATTTGGGGGAAGAGGAAGGGTTATATGTTGTTATATGTTTTTTTCTCTTGACAGAAAAAAAAAAATTGCTAATAATGCTTTCTCTTCAGTTTATTCTAAAAGGTAACACATAGAAAAAAAATGAGTGATCTAAAAACAGTATTACTTCCAATGGCATTATCATCAATTTAAGTAGCCTGAAGAAACCAAGGTGTGACTTTTTGTGGCAAATGTGAAAACACATTGTTTACTCAACAATGGTAAACACAGGAGACACACTCTGTGACCTCTTCTGGCTTACAGTCTGGTGAAGGAGGCAGGCGTTAAACTGAACAGTAACCGACATAAAATGAAAAGAGAGAGCTTACTGAAAGAGACAACCTGAGGCAGCACAGGAAGGGGGCTGCAGGGTCAGGCCATCCTCTCTGGGAAAAATATATGGAAACCAGATCTTGAAGCTGAGTAGTGCCAAAGGCTGAATAGTGTCCCCCCAAATGTGTCCATATCCTAATATCCAGAACCTGTGAATGTTACTGTGGATGGTGAAGGAGCTTTGCAGGGAACAACATGAAGAATTTTAAACAGTTGAATGACTTTTTGAAAATCACCCTGACCCTCGTATGAAGAATATAAATGGAATGTGAGCAACAGAGAAGACCAGCCTGAGACTATTTGAAAGAAAGCGCTGTCAATTAGATATACAGGTTTGGAGGAGGGTTATGCTGGTAAGAGCTGGGCTACTTGGGGTGGTAATAATGTTAATCATCCATAGGATATAGTATGCTGAAGAGATTTATTCTAGTAACAGCATAGGCCTGTATTTATATTGTCTATTTGATCTCATTGTTCCATTTTGATACATGTCCCAGTGGTTCAAGATGGCATTCAGTGGTTTGTAAACATGGAGTGGAGAGAAATAATTTGGCTTGTTTTAGAATAAATTTAATCACCATTTAGATCAGGGGTCAACAATCTATGGTCGATGGGTTAAATCAGTCCACTGCCTCTTTTTGATTTTAGATCCTTCCTCTAACATTCACACTCAATGCTATAAATTTACCCATAAGCATTGCTTTTGCTGCATCTCACAAATTTTGATAAATAGTATTTTCATTTTAATTTAATTTAAAATATGTAAAAATTTCTCTTCAGACTTCTTCTTTGACCCATGTATTATTTAGAAGTGTGTTGTTTAATCTCCATATATTTTGGCACTCTTCAGCTATCCATCTGTTATTGATTTCTGTTGTAATTCTGCTGTGGTCTGAAAACATACTTTGTATGATTTCTATTCTTGTAAGTATGTTAAAATGCATTTCATGGCCCAGAATGTGGTATATCTTAGTGATTGTTCCATGTGAGCTTGAGAAAAATGGGTATTCTGCTGTTTTTTGATAAAATAATCTATAAATATCAATTAGATTCATTGATTGATGGTGTTGTTCAGTTCAATGATGTCATTATTGAATTTCTGCCTGCTGGACTGTCAATTACTGACAGAAGGTGTAGAATTCTCCAACTATAAAAGTGGATTTGTCTATCCCACCTTACAGTTCTGTCAATTTTTGCCATGTATAATTTGAGGCTCTATTTTTGTTATGTCTTTTTGGAGAAGTGACCTCTTTATACTTAATCCCTGTTTTTTTTTCTTGTTTTGAAATTGGCTTTGTTTAAAATTAGTGTAGCTACTCTCATTTATTTTGATGAGTGTTAACTCAGTTTATCTGTCTCTAGCCCTTTAACTTTCACTCTGTGTATTTATGTGTAAAGTAGGATTTTTGTAGACAATATTTATCTAGCTCTTTGGTAATCTGTCTTTTCACTAGTGTATTTCATTGCCTCTTTTTGTAAATAAAATTTTACTGGACATGCAATCAAATTACTTGTTTTTGTATTGTCTATGGCTGCTTTGATGCTACAATGTCAGAGCTGAGCAGCTACAACAGAGATTATGTGGCCCACAAAGGTGAAAATATTACTCTTCAGCCCTTTATAAAAAGTGTTTGCTGATACCTGAAAGATCACAGCCCTCTGTTACTCATTTCTTTTTTAAATGATTCCTGATGGTTTGGGTCTTGTGAACTCTTTTACCCCCAAATTGGAACCATTCATAAACCAACTTATGCAAATATTGGAAATAATATAATATTTCTTTTACTTGTCAACCTGTCACTTTAAAAAAAGAACATCAACAAATCGTGGGGCCCTAGCCATCTCTGGGGGATGATACACAATTAACCTACGTGGTATTAGCAGAATGTATTAAATGTATTTTTTAAAGAGCTTCTTGGTATGTGAAAGGAAGTTTCCGTATAGATATAATATACTAATAAAAATGAGAAATGTAAAAGAAAACTGCATCTGGGTTCTGCATCACATTTTCTTTCTACCCACAGCCTACATATGTCTCTATGTAGGTTTAAATCAGCTGACAAATTCTGGTGTTGCAGAAATATATGCTGGAAATTTAAATGTATGGACTTTTAAAAGAAATTCATGTTACTTTAGCAAGCCAAATGAAGAATATAATTCTTCTGTGGTTGCCAATGACATGTTGACATTGGTTTTCATGAAAGAGCTTATCTGGGTATCCATGTTCCTCCTAACCACAGCTGTGACTTAATAGAGATTCAGCACTGCTACTCATTTATGTACTGTTGACCCACAGATATTGATGGCAATGGGACTAGCCACTATGCCACAATTAAAAGCTTCTTTCAAATAAGAAAAGTAAAAGCGTCCCAAACACAGATTACAAAATGCAGTATTAAATATTTGTGAGAAATGCTCCCAAGATACTGAATTTAGCAATTGCATAATGAAAGTGCCTCATATTTTGGAGAAGGGTTACTCCCCACTGTTGCACAATCAAGGAATTGTTAAGTGACCTATGAGCGAAAGAAAAGAAATGGGGGGGGGGGAGTAATTACAGCTTAATAAAGCATGCACACCGTTTGATTACCAGCCACTGCAGTGTGAAATGAGTTGGTTTTAGTCCAGCTGTGCCGACTGATGTTACCATCAACTCTCCTCCACCAGCACCCGATGAGTCGGCCCCAACAGAAGAAGTTGCAGGAAGAGGTGGAGTGAGTGAGGATAAAGCAGGTCAGAGCTCTGTGTGGGGTGAACAGCAGTGTTTCCATTCAGGCTATGGTCAGCCTGCTTTGTGGCCCTGAAATACAGAGTGACTGACTAGACAGGCTATCGAATTGAAAACACTTTCTGAGAATAAAGTACACATTTAAAAAATTGAAACCTCATTATATAGAATCAAATGACAGAGCTACAAGTGGCCTGAGAAAGCATCTAATCAAGTAGTTCTCTCTGATGACTGATCATTAAAATAGTTAAGCACCTACATATTTTTTAAACTGCCATGAACCTGCTAAATCAGAGCCTCAGGCAATGTGGCTGAAAAGTGTGATTTTTTAAAAATTCCCAGTTTTGTTGATTGAATGGCTCTCTATCCACACTCTTGTCGCAACCTCACTGTGGTCAGAATATACTTCCCCACCCTTTGACTTTGAGGCATGTTCACACGACTTGCTTTGGACCATGACATGAGGGCAGGAGTGACATCATTACTGTGCCAATTTCAAACAGAGGCCTTTAAGAAATCTCACATGTTTACACTTTCACTCTTCTGTCTGTACCAACGACACAGAGAGAGCTGCTATGTCTCTTCAGAATACCTGCAGAATGAATATATGTGGAAGAGAACCATCCTAATAGTCCTAACACATCTGCAGCAAAAGGCAGAGTTGCCCCAAGTGCTGTAATGCAGGTCAGTAACCCCAGCTGAGCTGAACACATGTGAGCAAACCCAGCTGAGACCTGCAGGACCAACACAGTGGGGTCACAGGTACATGATAAGTAAATGCTTATTGATGTTTGCAACTGAGATTTTTGCTTGTGACTATAGTCACAATATAATGTGATACCAGGAAGTAGATTCCTGATAATGTAATGGCAGAACCAGCTCAAAAAGGTTTTATCTAGTTTAACAAAACACTGTGTTGCTTTTCAAAGACAATAGACAAAAACCACAACTCAGGAAGCCAAAGCACACCCACAGGAGAGAAATTTAACCCCTACCTGTACCTGGAACCAAACCCTTCCCCACTGCCAACACTCACAGAACCAAAGGACCAGAACATAACCAGAAATTGAACACTGTAACCCTTTCAGAAGCAAAGGGTACCCTGACCAGTTAGCTCAGTTGCTTAGAGCATCATCCCTATATACCAAGTTTACAGACTCAATCCCGAGTCACAGGACATACAAGAATCAACCAATGAATATATATGTAAGTGGAACAACAAATTGATGATTTTCCCTGTTTCTTGTTCCCCATTTATCTATTCAGGCTCTCCACCTCCACCCCCCAAAATAGAAAACTTTGGTGTTTTAGGGGCCACCATATGGCCAGTGCAGGAGATATGTGACCATCTGTTGGGAGCACTCAGTTATATGGCTGACCTTGCTTGGCCTTTGTTCATCCAAGAGGAAGAATTGAATATATTTTAATTGATTTAGAAGGTCTTCCATCTCAGTTAAGAGAACTCTTTATGAATAATCTTCTCATACAAAAGGACCTCTTCTAGAAAAATACTTAAGTAATTAGATACAAACTAGCTGCTTTTGTATTCAAAACAGCGAACTTGCTAATGCACAAGACATTAACAGCCATATACAGGAGATAGTGTTACAAGTAATGCAGAAGATCTAAAAGCAATGAGCAAGGATTGTTTTAATATCTTCCAATTGAGATAAGATGACCACAAGACCAGGAAAACATTCACATTTGAGCAGAGAATCTAGGAAAGAACATGGGTCTCTTCAAGCAGAGTGCATAGAGACTTCATGACCATCTGGTGCTTTGGACTCTCAAGACAAGGTCTTTTTTTAGGTGTTAATCTTTAACACCCACAGATCTCCCTTGAAAGAATTCAGAGTTTGCCTAAGCAGAGATTGAGTTGAAGCATTACAAATAATGCCCTCCTCACTCTCTAAATGTCTGGCATCCTCCCCACACATCATTGAACTGCCTGACAATCAGAAGGAAAGAATAGGACTATCAGTTAAACCAGTAATGGGCTAACGAGCCATGCAGCGATTTTCTTTTTAACTCACATTCTAAATCCAGCCTATTTCCTAAACCATGTTCTTGACAGCTGGGTACCTGTTTGAAATTATTCAAACCCAAGCAAAGAAGAGCTTTTTCTACCTTTCTGGCCTACCAATCAGATCAGACTGGTTTATAACCAGGTATTATTATGATATTTTATGTTCTAGAACCCTAAAGTCACGTCTCAAAACTTCCATTTGAACAAGAGGGGACCATGATGTCCTTGCATTTACAACTAACCTTGTCTGTTTCATGAATGCCATCTCAGTTAATCCTCATGAACATGCACATACACAAACACACAAGCTGAAAATATCCTACAAGGAGGGACCCCAAAATACCCAGAATTATCTTCTGCAGGGCGGCCCCCTTGTAGTACAGGCTTCCCATGCTAGGTGAGTGTTCTGTATCAGTGCACCAGCTGGCACTGGTTGAGAGAGGCTGCATTTGGCTTCAGTGAATTTTTTTTTTGAAAACTCTTCCAACATGTTTGCCCATTTCATGATGGGTGATTTACAAGCGCACCTGCCCACCCTGTCCTGAGTGTTCAGCAGTTTTTGACCAAAAAACATCATGACCCTCATGCCCCACCCTCCCTATTCACCTGAACTCACTCGAGTGATTTTTTTTTGTTTCCTCAGATGAAAAATATCCTCAAAGGGAAATGTCTTGCCCATGTGGGATAGGTGAAACAAAAAATGGCAGAAACACTAAAAGACATCAAAACCAATGAGTTCAAAAATTGTTTTGAGTACTGGAAAAATATCTCAATAGGTGTATTGCATCAGATGGAGAGTACTTTGAAGAGACTAAAGTTTAAAACATGTAAGAATAAACACACAATTTTTTATAAATAAAATTTGGGTGTTTGGAGGGGTCCCCGGTATGTATATGGAAACTAAGACTCAGAAGAGTGAATTTACTTTGTCCAAGCTTACATGAATGCTAAATGCTAGAGAGTTCAGCTACAGAAATCAAATGAAAATGCAATTTATGAAGATAAATTGAGGCCCCAGTAATTGACACCAGTGCCTCAGCATAAAGGTCACTATAGTGAATGGTATGGCTCACTCTCTTCATGACTGAGGCATTCAAACCCACCGGTCTGGAAGGTCTGAGAGCCAACAACTCGGAGCCCTTGCATGGAAAGCATCACCTCCTTGAGTTCACGCACCCCCCCCCCTTGGGGTAGCCCATGGTGGTGGAAGGGGAAAATACAAATGTCAGGTTTCTTGCTTCAGGACAGGACAATTCAGAGGGGCCACACAAGCTTCAAGTTTCCTGGTGGGATTGACTGAAGCTTCTACTGTGAGTGTATCTTAGCTCAGCATTTCCTTGGGCTCAACTGCTTCCTTTCTTCCTCAAGGCATGGTCACCAAGAGCACTCTCCAATAAACGCTGTTTGCAAATCTCTCCTCACAGTCTGTTTCCCAGGGGATCCAACCTAAAACACTTAACTAGTGTAATTCTCAGAAAGCCATTGTTTGTGGTTACTAACAATTAACCTGAGAAAACTGTACAAGAATCACATTAATTAAAATTTCTTTAGTTCACAGCATCAATGAATTTGAAAACTACAAGTGAGTTCAAAAATTAAGTAGGCCAGTGGTTTCCACAGGAAAGAAAGAAAGGTGAATATTTACATTCTCCTCTTGTTACAGAGCAGAATGAGATTTGGCCATCTGCCACCACGCACAACCATAAAACACACATTGGTGGGAAAGGAAAAAAGTTTTTATTAACAGGGTGTCCAGTTTGGGAGAGTTGGATCTACCCTGCTCCAAGCTATTCCTTTCTGCAAAGCTCAAAAATCGCCTTGTTTCCAAAATGACTGAAATACAAGCCCATGCCCAGAGGTCCCCCTCTAAGTTTTCCAGTACTCTTTGGAGCCCAAAGCTGGTACATGAATAGGTCTCCATCCTCAGGCTCTCTCTCTCTCTCTAGGGTGTGCACTTGGGTGTTACAGCATCACCAATGCCTCACACAGCTTCTTTCTTTCCTGGGGCCCAGGGCACACCACCAGGTCGCAGCAACGGGTAGAGCTAGGGGCCGCACTTGTGGAGCCCCGGAGCTCAAGGCTGCTCATGACCCTGCGGCTGAGGAACACTCCTAGCTGCGCATTTGTGCTCCTCTCTCAGGGTGAGAGAGTGGAAGTAGTTCGGGACCTGGGCCCATGCAGCGCGGGATCGCAGTGTCCCGCCAGCCGGTTGGTGGTGGGGCACACATCCTACACGTGGGACTCAGCCTCTGCACAGTCTGGCTCCTGACTGTGCAAGCAGGGGGAAGAAAAAGAGCAAAAGCCTGAGTAGGGCGTAGTGTCCCTCCCCAACCATGGGACAAGGGGCAAGGGGCAAGGAGCAAGGAAGAAAAAGCAAGCTTCTGCATCTGCCCATTGTGTTAAATCTTTCTCCTACGTGCTGTGGGAATGTCCAAATGCCCAACCAATTCCAAGCCAATGTCCATCATGTGTGTCAGTCCACCTAATATGTTTGCTCCTGTCTGTCCGCCATGATCTGGAAGTGGATGGGAGGTTTTTACATGTATATTGTGACCTTTGCAGTCCCCATACCCCATGCAGGCTCTGTACAAGTGATGAGACAAGCTGCATTAGTTGTTTACTTTTTCCTGGGGATGCGGAAGCACAAGGCACTGCTCTATTTGGTTGCCAGGGCAACACACACTATCAGCGCTATTTTACTTACTCTTGCCTGGGGCAGCTCCTTCCCATGGCCCCTCCCTTCACCCCTGGTGAAGCAGGCTTTTTTGGCCTACTGCTGCTTCAGTTTGCTACCTTTGGGTTTCTCCCCCTCCACCTCCCTTCTCTGGGGCAGGGCAGCATCTCACACCAGATTGGGGTTCCCTCCCCACAGCAATCTTGCCAGATCCCTTTGTTACACTAGCTATCCATCTTCAATCATGCCATGGTGACCAGCTATTATCAACCATTTAATTTATGAAATACTCATAATAGGAATTAATATTAGTTAATGTTTCACACTTATGAAAGACTTCATTTATTTTTGTCTTTTTATCCTCACAACCATCCTGTTCATGTAAGAAATATCCAAATGTAGAGAATTTTTATTAGTTTATTTGAGCCAAACTGACAACAACTGCCAGAAGCAAAATCTCAACAGATTTTTGCAAAAATGCTCTGGAAAATGTCAGTTTTGCAGTTTATTTTACACAATGGAATCAAAGAAGGAGATGTAAGAAGGGTTACGTAAAATTCATTGGTGGTGGATTAAGATGGCAGGAGAAAGCAAAGCAAGGAAATCTCTGGGATTGGATCACAGCAAAATAAAGACAAACATAGTTCTTTTACACAGGCGGATACAGGGTAGTACATAATTGCAGACGGTTTGCAGGCAACAAGATAACAATGATGGGCCCCGAGGTCTCTCGCTCTGGTGCTACTGGTTGTGCCTTAAAGGGTCTGGAAAGGAAGACCACTATGACATTCCAAACATGCGGTATCTTAGATACATAGACAACAGATAGGCTCATTTAAGGTAAAGATTGACATTTGTCAAGGAAGCTATAGGAGATGAGTATCCACCATGACCCACTTTTAATGAGGAGTTTTTATGTTCAGACCTCTTTACATGGTTACTTCAACCTTTGGGTTTGTTAGGCAGCTTTAGTATTGTTATCCAACCATCATGGGTCAGCGATCCAAACCAAGGTTCTTCTGTCCAGCATCACTCACTCCAACTGCAGGAAACTGTGTTCAGTAAAGCAGAACAGGAAATTTATTCTTCGATCAAGGAATAGAAAAGGGTGAGTCCATACTCAAAAGGCACCATCTCCCTGGTTTGAATAAATCAGGACATTCTTAAAGTATTGGTGGGAAGTAAGCAGGTTCAAGGGTAGGGGATTTTCAAGGAAGGGTGGAGACTTTTCAGAATTGCAGGGCATCATGTGAAGTTTCCAAACACGTTTGGAATATGCCTGACCATACATTGAATTTCTCATTTTAATGTTGTCTCCACTCTTGAGTGTGATTTTTCTGTATGCTAACAAAGGAGAGTTTATCAAAATGTTGCTTGGCAAAGGGTTTCAGGTGCCATCCTGGATCCTTTGGTATAGACCAGTGTTGCAGTCTGGCTGTCAGCGTGTTCTGCAGTCATTTATCGGCAGGTTGTCTCATTTCCTGTAAATCAACATAGCCAGCAGCTTGAGTCAGTGTTTGAGAGCAGAAGGCTCTCTCAGATAAAGGCCTGGTGACAGTATGTGGCCCAGTTTTTGTCCACAATCTTATGTGTAAAGCAATCATTAAGCCATTTTACAGTTAATGACCCTAAACTTGAAGGAGGTGAAGTGATATGTTCTATGTAGGCCACACAGATAAGACAGAAGGCATAAGAAAGTAAAATCAAGTCTTTCCATTTTAATTGTGCTCTCTTTCTCACAAGTCATAGTTGCCTCTCTACAGAAGCTGGAGCTTCTGGGTATTCCATGATTTACCAAAAAATTGACTCCAAGGTCAGGTGAAAACAGGAAGTTTTATGGGATAGAACAAGAACAAAACTAACCAATATTTTAGGTTGAGCAGAGAGGTGGCATTCCATTTGTTAATGTAAGTCATTACGAGGTCACAGAGTGGTATTTTAGCTCTTATTACCTAGTTGTGAAAAGGTCTTCTTAACATGATAAATAAAGGCTTCTTGAATTGTTGGACACTTACTAGTCTTTGACTTATGCAGAAATAATCTTAATGGTATTTTTCACCCAAGAAAGTCCAGACAGGGCTTCCAAATAACATCCATGTGGTTTTAGAGATTGAAGATTCTATTAAAATGGCCAGCAGAATATTAATACTGGGAAAAGCTATATCTGGTGGAGAAGTAAAAGAAAAATGCAACCCCAAAGAGAAAATATGAAGAACGTATTTTAAATTGCAGATGAAACTGATCAAAAAAATCAGTGAGGTAACTGTATTTCCTCCTCCTGAGAAAGCTATGGCATGTGAAGGAAGAGGTCAAGGAAATTGGAAGATACCTAATAAACCTCCCTAGTTTGGAAGATTGTGCATTGAGAAGAATGTTGACCTTGGTAGAGGAAGCAATGGCTCTGTGTGTGTGTGTGTGTGTGTGTGTGTGTGTGTGTGCATGTATGTATATTTATCTCACACATATACAAAGCACATAGACACAGACAACAGTGTGGTGATAACCAGAGGGAAAGGGGGTGGGGTAGGTGGAGGTGGGCAAAGAGGGGATAAATGGGGACAGGAAGAGACTTTGCTTTGGGGGATGAGTGCACAAGCGGTGTGCAGATGATGTTTTGTTGAGTTGTGCTCTTGAAACCTGTGTGGTTTTGTGAACCAGTGTCATCCTTGCAAATTCAATTTAAAAAATTCTCTCTCTCTCGCATACACACAGAATTCAACTCTGCACTGCATAAAGCAAGTGGGTAACAGCTTATTAACAACATTCAGAGGAAGCTCAAAAACCCCAGGTTAGTGAAAAAACTACCCTTACCAATGGGAAGACAAGCAGGAATCACCAGAAAGAAGGCAACAAACTAATGTAGCCTAAACCATGAACCCAAGTCAGACAGAAAGACAAAGAAAAGTGGTCCCTTCTGCTGCAGCTCCTCAAAGACAAAGATAAAACTACACTGAAAAGGGTAAATTATTGGTGATGAGATGAATGCTAAGACTCCAGAGGGAAATGGCAGCAAAATATACTGCATTCATCAAATAAAAAATTAATGCCTAAGGAATAATTGTCCCTTGTTTTAGATGTGACAATAGTATTGCAGTCATATTGTTTTACAGAGCCCTTATCTTTCATAGATATCTAAGAAATATTTGCAGATGAATAAGATGATGTCTGGGATTTACCACAGAATAATCCAGAGGAGAGGAGTAGATAAAGGCATAGAGGAAACATGAATTTATCATTATGAATCTGGGTGACAGTGTACCTGAGGGCTCACATACTACTCTTCTACATTTTCATAACAAGAATTAAAAAAACAGTTCTAGGAGCATTAAGGGTTAAATATTAACAACAAACTCATAAAATACTGAGGAAAATGTTGGTAAACATGTATAAGCCTTTCTAATGCATAATAACATAGATGAAATCCATCAAGGAAACATTATTTTATTTGATAACATAAAATGGAAAACATCTATATGTATATCTATCTATATTTACACATATAGGTATAGGTATATAGCATATAGGTACAGAAGATATTTAATAACATGGGAAATTGCTCATAACATGCAAATTTTTAACATGTTATAAAACTAATACAGTGTTATACAAAGTTTTGTATGCTTACATTTGCTTGTTCTTTTTCCTTATTGCTGGGCTATCACAGCAAACAACTCAAACAAAGTCTATGCTTCAGATGGAGATATGTAATAAATAATTCATCACAGCTGAAGTGTTTATATACTATGAATAAGAAGCACAGAGAAAGCTGGTAACATCTAACAGAAGACATAACCCAGTTGGGCTGTGAAAAGGCCATAAAGAGGGGCCACTTAAGTTTCTAGCTAACAACTCCAACGTGTAATTGTGAACTCACTAGAACAAGGAAATAAGCTGTAAATAAGAGTAATTTTCTCTTTCATGAAATAGCAGCTAAATTTTTATTTTATTCAATGCACTTATCCATAATTTCAAATAGTATATTGAATTATTTTTGTAATGTGACAATAAACATATTATAAAAACAAAATACAAAAATGAACAACCAGGAAGTAGTTTTTTTCATACTATAACTTCTTTCTCAGTAACAACTATATTTTGTTTGAAACACCTTTGATCCTCAAAATAAAAAGGTGATTTTTTTTTCCTTTATTTAGTTCATCTTGGAAAGTTCTGCTGTAATTAGAAAATTGTCAAGTGAATCAGGATTTTTTTTTTAATTTAAAACACTGCCATCTCTTATTTGCCAAGGCCAGGCAAAGTGACTAAATATATGCATTTTGAAAAGAGTTGAAGGTGGTTGGGGTGGGCACAATGCACATTGTATGTAGCTAGGTATTGATTTCTAAGTATTGAGTAAGAAAATTGGAAATATAATGCAGGGCAGAGCAGAAAGAGAGGAAATGTAAATAGTACAGAAGTGGACCAGAAGAGAGAGAAGAAACAGGGAAGGAGGGGAGGGGAGGAAGAATGGAGACAGGCACCTGGGCACACGGGCAATAACCACACATATGTCCGGTCACATATACCACCCAGATCTACAAGTTGCCACTGCCTCAAAATAATGGAACATTATACAATAAAAACAAAATAAATACATATGCACATACAAAATAATTTAAACCTTCTTACTTTATTTATTTGGTTTTCCTAGCATTGCTCTTATTCATCAAAACAGGAAGAAACCAATAAGCACTTGGGTTTATCAATATAACTCAAAGCACAGAGTTTTTAAGCTTCCAAATCCTTCTAAGAAATATAATTTCCTCATCATAACTTCCTGTGCAAGAAGTAGAAAATATTTTATTTGTCAAAAAGTATCTTTTGTTTTTGATGAGATGGGAAATCTAGCAATAACTTTTTGTTAGAAATTAGGAAAATTTAAATTTTCTGCTTCTTTCACCTAATAGGTTGAGATTTATGCCAATTTTTGGATTCACCAAAGGCCATAATTTCTGTGCCTCATGTAATGGGAGTCAAAATGAATAGGATAATGGAAAAACAAGATGCACAATTTTAGATGGGTGTTTTTAACATTAGTGAAAGTTATTCAGCCTTGCAGAGCATCTGTTCACATCAGTAAAATCAGCTATATCAGAATAATATAACATATTTATGTAAAGTCAGCTTTTGGTAAACAGTATATAAACTAATAAAAGATAACCCATTAATGTCTTAATAAATATTCAGGTCAGTACAAAAACTTTTTAACCAAACTACTTTTGCTATCTGTTTTATCATTCCATTCTTTGATAAAACTCAAGAAATGGCATTTTTTTTCTGTGTTCAAAATTCTCATTTTGTTGTTCTAACAAGATTTCCTCATACTTCCATCCTTTAGGTTTTGATTTAAGATGATAATATTTCTATTCAGAATTATAAAGAATGGTCTTCAAGTGAAAAATAAGTTTATGTTATGTTTGTCAGATAAATAGTACCTTAAAAAAAGTCCACCAATCTACCTAAAACCAGGAAAAACTGTGATTATTGGTAGGCGATTTTCCTTGCAATGAAATACCCTATGGTTGAATTACAGAACAGCCTGGATGGAAAAAGGAATTAATATTAACTGAGAAAGCCCAGACTGCATTTTACTCATAAGGTTTAGGTTTGAACTGATTAAAGAGCACTTAATAAATCCACCTGGGCAAACTTATGGCACTTGGGGGAGATTTGAAATAAGACTATAATTGTGAAAAATCCATGGGATGCCAATTCATACCAAGGACTATAATAAAAGTGGCCAGAAGTAACAGGTCTGGGACCATGGTTCAGATAAATTTTCCAAGGTAAATCAGCACTAAAAAGGTATTATACTCAAAGAGAATTTTCTTTCATGATTCACAGCAGCAGAGGCTTTCAAGAGAAAAAGAACTTAGCAACTCAATGCACAATACTTTGTTTACTACTGGAAAGCAGAGGAAATAAGGAGCTGAAGACAGGAGGCTTGCAATAATCTAGATAGGACTGAAGATCTAGATGCTTTGGTATTTGCCAACAAAGTAGAAAGTTTAAACAGTGGCTGGAGACCTTAGAGCTACAGAGAAAGATATCTTTTTCTCCACTTATTGGATTATTTGGAGAACAGTCTTCAGTTTAAACGGTTTGCTGCGCACTCCTGTATTTGAGGACAGGATGTGAGCATTCTAAACTGACTGAATTCATTTTCTCAAGGGCATGTCTAGGGTAAGATTTATAACCTATTACATTAAATGCAACTTCTGTATCCTTTGTCCACAATTTGCAAGTGTTAGGCAAATCCTGAAACCAAGGAGAGTCTCTTGATTCTCCTACTGGAGCCTTTCTCTATATGTAGGAACCTTCTGGGGCTCTGTTAAAAATTAAGATTCCCACTGCATACCCCCTCCATTCCGATCCAGTAGATTTGATGTGGAGCATAGTTAAGAAATAATGGAAGTGGCTCCAAAAGCATGTGGTTTACAAGATAAAGCCATATCCTAGATAATGATAAACACTTTGCCCATCCGTTTCTAAAGAGAACAATGAGAACTTTATTTGGAACCTAAGTGTTCAACCTTTTTTCCTATTCCCCATCCTTCTGTTCAACAATAAATTGAAAAGAAGACCCCTTAGTAGATGCTAAAACCAGTGGGTGAAAGTTTGATAAGGAGCAGTATATTTTCATAATCTCAAAGTACCTCCCCAAGAAATATGTATTAATAATGATACTTATTTAATAAGTAAAAAATAATTTAAATTGACCTTAGGGTGACAAATCTGGCAGATGTCATCGCAGAAAGTGAACATCAACCGCAGTGGGACAAGTGAACTTCCTGTTACATAGCATTTCAAGTCTCTGATGTTTCTGCCAAAATTTCATAACCTGAATTGAATCATGAGGAAATATTTCACAAATATGTAATTAAATTAAGTGGCCTTTACACTTTAAAAGTATTAAGTCATGAAAGTCAAGGAAGGACTGAGAAATTGTTCCAAAGGGAAGGAGACTAAGGACATTTGACAACTAAATCCCACACATGATCCCAGACTGAATGCTGAATCAGAAAGGAAAGAGAAAAACAGAGAAGCAGGTTCTACATGTTTGTTTGATTTTTGCTGGAAATGACATCATTGGGGTGGTGGAAAGAAATTTGAATGAAGTTTGAAGGTAAGGTGGATGTATTGTATCCATGTTAATGTCCTGATTTTGATGGATTTACTGTGGTACACAGAAGAGGACACTTCTTTTAGAAAAACATACATTGAACAATTTAAAGATAATATGAGGCATCATGTTCTTAAATGATATTGAAAATACACAGAAAGCAAGAAAGACAAAAACAAAGAATGATAAAGCAAATGCAGTCAAATGCTACAACAGTGAAATAGTACAGGTGTTGTACTATTCTTGCAACTTTTCTGTAATTGTGAAATTACTTCAAAACAAAAAGTAGAGAGAGAGAGCAATCTCAAATTCATCATTATAAAATGGCAATATGACTCCCTGGTGCAAGCAATAAGCACCAGGTTTCCTATTTGTCCTGCTATAAGCCACTTACAAAGGATACATCTAATATATAAAGTCACAGAAATGTTGAAAGTCAAAGATATGTCTGGTGAATCCTAACCAAAACAAAACAGATATAGACATGTTAATAGGAAAAAAGGAAGCATTAGGTAAAAAGAAGTACAAAAAATAAGGGAGGGGTATAATAAGACGTTTGATTTATCAGTTCCAAATTTATATGTATATACCTAATTGCATAGCATCAAAACATAGATGTAAAGCAAAAACTGACCATGAGTGGAAATAGACAACTTCACACTGAAATGAGAGATTTTATGTATCACTCTAAAACCAACAGATCAAGTCAACGAGAATCAGTAAACACAGGGAAACTTGTACAATATTCATGAGTTTGATAGTGAGCTTACGCAGAACATTGCACTTCAAACCTGCAGGATACACATTATTTTAAAGCACATATGGAATAGTTACAAAAATTTCCCAAATATTGCACCACACATATAACAAATCTCACTACATTTTAGAGGGTTTGTATCATGGAGACTACATTCTCTAACCAAGAAATCAATAATTAAAGATAAGAGGTAAATAATATAGGCTTGGAATCCCTTTTATGTGGGAATCCAGATCTGGTTTACCACAGCCCGCTGTTGAGCCAGAAACTGAGGCCAAACTGAAGTGGCTATTTAACATTATACCACCAGTTCTGCTGGTTTATAAACAGTTTTTCTTAACGCCATGTCACTAAAACAGGGCAAAGACAGACAAGCCAATGGAAATATTTCAACAAAAATATGTAAATGCAATGTTCACTATGCAAAGAGAGTGCCAAGAGAGTTTGATTTGTTACACTATTGTAAGACAAACCGTAACAAAAGACATGATCAGTGTACAGAAAAGATGAGTAACAAAAAATTAATACACTTAAAAGACTAAAATTTCTAAACTTTTTACAAGTAAATAAAATGTGTTGCTACAGTGTGATGCCATTATGTATTAAGTGAAAATGTCCTCAGACTTCAACACCTTTTGCACTTGGTGAGCTAATTTAAAAAAAAAAAAATAGTGTCTACAAAATGCACCAGAATTGTGTGCATTAAGTAGAAATAGTTGATTGCAAAAATGTTGTAGTTCAATGTATTGTAGGCTTGGTTAAGCACTTATAGGACAAAATGTATGAAAAATTTAAATCTTTTGTGGCATATTCTATTGCAGCTGATGAAAGCACAGCTATAAATATCACTGCACAGCTATATTTATTCATGCTGTCAAAGGAATTTTGATGTGACCAAAGGGCTTTTGGGCAGAACGCCCGTTATAGGAATAACATCAGGAAATGACTTTTTGTGTGTGTTAGGAAAATGTACATGTTGGACAAATTCAAAATTAGTACTGTAGTCAAGGTGACAGATAGTGGTCCTATCACAAATTTAATTCAAGTAGTAACCTGTTCCTAGGACATAGAACATTGAATCATTCAACAGGGAGACCATTATGCTAAAAGTTAAAAATTAAACTCATTGTCAAAGTTGCCATTACCACACAGACTTTTTAAATCTCAGACAACCCAGTACTGGGCTTGACGAATTAAATACTGTATTGCTGGAAAGTATCTGCTTAGTGGTGGCATGGAGCTGAGGACACTTTTAACGCTTCTCAAATAAATCTACTTGCTTGTTTCAACCAAGGAAAAACCCAAGTTATTTTACCAATCAAAACTGTATCAGATTTTATCTCTGGGGTTGATATTACAGTCAATTTAAACCCTGATTATTTCTTTGAATAGGTGTTCAAACATACTTACACAAAAATAGATGATTCCCTTAATTTATTCCTAGAAAAATTTGGGAAGTTCTTGGGCAAGGAATAATAACTCTCCCACCTCCCTACCCTGAAATTGATTTCTAGAAATGAAAGTATTGCCTCAACTACATTTTCAATATTGTGGAGTTGAGAACTGAATTCCAAAAAAGCAATATTATCACATCTTATAAAAACAACCTCAGGTTTTGTAATCAGCCTTGCACTGTTAATGAGGAATCAAAAGGAAGGTACAACAAATAACTGAAAACAAAATATGGCATTAAAATATCAGAATTCCAACCCTGGCTGGTGTAGCTCAGTGGATTGAGTGCGGGCTGCGAACCAAAGCATCGCAGGTTCGATTCCCAGTCAGGGCACATGCCTGGGTTGCAGGCCACGGCCCCCAGCAACCGCACATTGATGCTTCTCTCTCTCTCTTTCTCCCTCCCTTCCCTCTCTAAAAATAAATAAATAAAATCTTAAAAAATATATCAGAATTCCCACAAGTATCTCAAATGAAGTTACGTTAAATAAAAAACAAATGTACTAAGTTACTATACACATTTGGAATTACCTATATTCCTTGTTTTAAAAAATGAATAAAACTAAATGTTGCCCCCACTCAAAGTATTATGCTTGAATGTTTGTTGTGCATTGAAATTCAAAAGTACAAGATTAATATTTATAGCTTCATTCTATTTTAAAAAGCTGTAAGAGTTTGAATTCCAAATCAAAAAAATAATATATAAATTATGAAAGATAATAAATAATTATGGTATTGCATTTCTTATTTTTTAATTTAAAAAATCTCTAGTGCATACATTTTCATAGTGTGAGTTTGTACCCTTTAATCTAATTTCTATTACCTACCTGACCCCTCTTTCCCTTCATATGTGGTCTCAGTCTGCATTTTCTACTACCTACTAGACATCAAGGTTTTAGGCATCTGACACATCAAACTCAACTAAGAAGACATGGCTCAGGAATTCAATATCCATTAGACAGCACCTTTAACCAGCCATTCACATTGATATCCAGTCTGGATCTCATCGAAACTATCTCCTTCTCCATCACCCAATGCAGCCAATTTTCTTCACAACTGCACTCATACCTCTTTCCTCTTTCCTGGTCACATTGCCTTGGTTTTGGTTCTTGTTCGCTCTCAAGATGAGGGTTTGCAGTGTCCTCTTTGAAAGACTTCCTGCCTTCAAATTCTCCAACCTCAATCCATCCTGTATAATATCCTAGAGTAAATACTTTTAATACACTAATGATCAGGTCCTTATTCTGCTCACACACTGTTAGTGACCTTGCACTGCTTTGACCACTCACAGTATAAAGCTTGTAATCCTTAGACTAGCGAAGAGTTCCTGTGGTCTGCTCCCACCCCAGCTCCTACAGTCCTAATGCCTACAACTCCCCACCGTATGTATTATCAAGTATTATACATAATATGATTATTATACAATTATGTGATTCACTACAATGGCATTTACATTTTCTCCCACATTCCTCCTTAGCTCATGACTAGAATGACCTTCTGCTTCATTTCCGTAGTTGAAATGTTAGACTTCTTCAAGCTCCATCTCAAAAGTCCTCCTCCATTAAGTCTACATTGACCTTTCTCTTAGGTAATCCTATTATAACTTACCAAAACTTTAACAGTTGCTATCCACTTAATTATAGTAACTTGTAAAATTTCCTCTCGCCCCTACCAGACCAGAAATTCCTTAGCGATAGGAACTACACCTGACTTGACTTTGAGTCCTAGTGATTCACCCTTCATAGGTGTTTAGTGGCTTAGCTGAATTGAGGCTATATGTTAAAGGAGGAAAAAAAGGACCTTTAAAAGATCCATATGTATTTTTTGGTCAATAAACTCCTGAAAAGGTTTCCAGAATTCTATTGGTACTGTAGCTGTGTAAATAGAGAGGACATTTGTCATTATTTGGCTATTCTGCATCTTCCCCTTCCTACTATGACATTAATTCTGTCTGTAGTAATCACCCCTCCCCCAATATGTGCAGTCTTCATAGATGGATAATTCAAGATTTTGGTTTCTCTGTTTCTTCTGGCAGTCTCTAGGCAAGAGCAAATGGCTTCCATACTGTTTTCCACAGTGGCTGCACCAGTCTGTATTCCCACCAACAGTGCACGAGGCTTCCCTTTTCTCTGCATCCTCACAAATGCTTGTTGTTTGTTGATTTAATAATAGCCATTCTGACAAGCATGAGGTGATATCTCATTGTGGTTTTAATTTGCATGTCTCTGATGATTAGTGACACTGAGTGTCTTGTCATATCTCTGTTGTCCATCTATATGTGCTCTTTGGACAATGAAAGAATTATTCACCCTCCTGTTCATTGCAGTGTTATTTAAATTGCCAAGATTTGGAAACAGCTCAAGTGCCCATCCACAGATGAGTAGAAAAAAGCTGTGGAACATTTACACAATGGAATACTACTCATCCTGGATGTGGAGAGTATTATGCTAAGTGAAATAAGCCAGTTAGAGAAAGACAAGTAACATATGATCTTATTTATATGTGGAATCTAATGAACAAAAGAGACAAACAAATAAAACATACTCATAGATACAGAGAACAGACTGACAGGTGCCAGAGAGGAGGCGGTTTGGGGAACTAGATAAAAAAGGTAAAGGGATTAAGCAAAAGAAAAAAAAAACATACAGAGAGACAACAGTCTAGTGATTAATAAAGGGAAAGAGGGTAGGGAAAGTAGAAGAGGGTAAAGGGGGGATAAATGGTGACTTAGACTTGGAGACTTATTTTGCAGTGGTGAATACACAATACAATATACAGATCATTATTATAGAATTGTAAAATTGAAACCTATGTAATTTTATTAAACAGTGTCACCTGACTAATTCAATAAAAATTTAAAAATAAAGATTAAAATTAAAAGACAGAGGAAATGGCCTAATGCTACCAATTGGATGTTCCCTTCAATCTTGGGACTTCAATCTTGACCCAGTGATGGAAGGGTAAAGAGAAAACTTGGAAGTTAAGCAATGAAGCAATGGTGGCAGTATGACATCCCGGTAAGAGTGCTCAGCCCCAAGGCTATTGCTATGCTTCCAACATTCTTCCTGGTGCTCCAGGGTCCCCTAGGGTTATGCCTGTTTATTCAGATGCCCATGGCTTCCATAACCCTGCCAATATCCTGCCAACAAATTCCTTTTTTCTTATTACTTGGGGTTGATGTCTATGGCTTACAACAGGGGTGTCAAACTCATTTTCACCAGGGGCCACATCAGCCTCGAGGTTGCCTTCAAAAGGCCAAATGTAATTTTAGGACCATATAAATGTAACTACTCCTTAACAGCTAAGCAAGAAGTTGGTGCTGCCGCCAGGTAGAAATGAGTTGCAGGCCAAATAAAACAAGGTGGAGGGCCAGATTCAGCCCTTGGGCCTTGTGTTTGCCACCTGTGGCTTACAACTAAGAGTCTTTCCTAATACATATTATATTTTCATTTTCTGGGGAGGGATTTGTAGATGTTGGTCAGTTCCTGAAAAGGATATAGCAGTCCCTCAAACAGCATTGTTTCATTCAAGGTTGTTTCATTTTTAAGGTTGATGAGATGCCAGGAACTTAACCCTTATTTATATCAATCAGCCATAGTAATATTTGTTTCCTTATATGTCTTTTTACTTAGAGTTGCAGAACCTATCAATGACATTGAAGACTCATTGTTTTAATTTGCATTTCTCTGCCCTTCAAATATTAAGAACTATTATGTTGAAGTTTTGAGGCTGTAACTTGTAAAAAATAAAGAATCTGATGATGTCATGTTTTCACACAAATGGCAGCTATTAATAATTAATTTTTATCATGTCCTAATTTCTCATTAGGGAAGATTTATAGAAAGCTATCAGTAATAGCTAAGAAAATGAAGATGATTTTAATTAAAATAATGTCTCTATTTCTTTATTTTATGAACTAGTTCTTCCTTTACAAAATAAGTAGAAAGTGCTGCTAATTCTACCTGGTGACCAGGAGCAGCAAAGGCAAATGAAAGTGTCAGTATCTTTTCCTAATATGTCCCTTTTCCCTTTGCTGATGGCCACACAAAGAAGTGAAGAAATCACCCTTTAAAACAGAATTCCTTTGGTTTCTTTTTCAATTTCTTATTTATCACTCCTTCTTATCACATATCTTGTCATGCTATAATATTGCTTCCTGTTCACAGATGTCTAAACTGTTAGGACGTTAAATTCAAGGTGAATTCTGCAAGATTTATGAGCTAAAATCCCACTATTTTTAACATATTTTTTATTTCAGTTTTAGGAAATTTTATTTCTGACTTATCTACACTTATTTAACACCCATTTTTGTCAAGAGAAAAAATGGGTTTAAAAACAATTTTATGAACTGAATTTCACAGATGTAAAACATGTTTGATAGATTATAAGAATTTGATTTCTTATAGGTTCTTGGAGATTCTTCTTTTTCTCATAATGGATAGGAAATTTTTACTGAATATAATTTGTTTCTCATCACTCCAGTATAGAGTCTAAATGTTTTTCAAAGTTTAACACCAAGTGGAGACTGGGTGCTTATAAGTAATCAATATATGACTGACTGACTAATTTATTTATTGACATCTTAATTGTGTTATAAGCGTCCTGTGCCTCTGGCTTGAGGAAAGCTGTGTAAATGGCCTGAATATTTGTTCACAACTGTGAAAAAAATGAAAGAATGTATGCACCCAGTTGCATCCTCCATGTTTTCAACTAGGTAATTTTCATGTTCTATTTTGTACCTAGAACAGGGGTAACCTCTAGCTCAATGGCTAAAAGTGGCCAGCCATCTGGTTATATAAATAGAGTTTTATTGGAACATCAGCCCATTCATTTATGTATACGTTGTCTATGACTGCTTTTGCACTCAAATGGCAGACATCAGTAGTTGTGACAAAGACCATGTGATCCACAAAGTCAAAAACATGTATTATTTGGTCCTTTACAGAAATACCTTCCTGCACTTTTGCCTGAAACACTCTCTCTCCATTAGGAATGGTATACACAATGGAATATTATTCAGCTTTTAAAAAGAAGGAAATCCTGCCATTTCAGATAACATGAATGACCCTGCAGGACATTATGTTAAGTGAAATAAACCAAGCACAAGAAGATAAATACTGTGTGATCTCACTTATATATGGAATATAAGAAAGTTAAACTTATAGAAACAGAGAGTAGAATGGTGGTTACCAGGGGCTGAGGAGGTAGAAGAAATGTGAAGATATTTCTCAAAGGGTATAAACTTTTAGTTATGAGTAAGTTCTGGAGACTAATGTATGGGTGGGGCAAACTAGGTTTACAGTTGTTTGTATGAAAAATAATATAATTATTAATAAATAATACAAGAATAAACTCTGTGTTTCATGCAGTCACAACTGTAAGTAGTGGACTATAGTTAGTAGTAATAATATATCATACACTTAGAACTTGTTGACACAGTAAATCTCAAGTGTTCTCACCAGAAAGAAAAAAAGGTAACCGTGTGAGTGGTGGGTAATGGTAACACATTTGATTTTAGTAATCCTTTTGCAGTATTAAGTATCACATTATACACCTTAAATATATGAAACTTTTAGTTTTTTAAATGTTCCCTGTCACTAGAATACAAGCAGGAGATGGATTTCTCTGTCAGTTTGTTCACTGATGTATATGCAGCCTCATGACCTGTAATAGTGCTCAAGCACTCAATATTTGTTCAATGAACAAAAAAAAGCAGAATGATATACAAAAAACCTCCTAGGCTAGCAAAATGCTTCCTGATAATCTAGAGAAGACCATTCATTTACTCAACAAACATTTCCTGTGTTTCAGCAATGATTCAAGGGCTGTGCAAGACACTGAAAAAGCAAAAACAAAAATGCTGACATGATCTTTACCCTCCTGAAGCTTATAGTCCAGCATGGAATCACGGAACAAACACCAAACAAAAATTACATGCACACAGGGGCAGTGGTCAGCAGGAAGCTGTTCAGGGCACACAAGGCATTCCAAGGTCATATCCACAGACAGCTGATCTCTGTTGGTCTGCAGTGAGTCCCACCATGCTGCCTACGGGTGAAAAGGTAAGGAAGGGTGGGACAGACACAGCCAGCACCAGTTCTTCTTCCCTCTGAATTAAGTTAGTGGGTTGGCAGCAGCTAGGAGGCACAAGTAGAGAGCGGTAGAGTTTAGATTCAGGCACTAGCAGGAAGGTAGATTTTCTAAAGTAGTCCCACAGCTGCTTTCAGTCAGGTTCTCATTAGCCTTGATGCAGGTTTCCCTTGATGGTGCCCTTTACCCTGACTTGGAGAGACTGCAGCTTTTAAAGAGGCAGTTCAGTCCCCACTGTGGCTCAGTCCTTGGCCTAATTTAGGTAGTACAATAATGCTCTCCAACTGTGAGGATGATGAGATGATTTTTCTGTGATTTCTTTTTTGAGAATTGCTGACCAAAATCTACAAGGAAACCACCCAGCCCATGAGTCTCTGGACTCTGCTGCAGCTAGGCTGGTGTCCTGTTAATATAACAGGCTGATAATGGAGCTAGACCAGAAGTGAAATATTTCTTTCACTCCCACAATTACATGTTTTAAATAATCACAGGCTTTAGAATTTGAAAGGTCTGACGGGTCATCTGACCTAATCTCAGCACTTAAAAAAAAATGGAATACTGAAACCCTAAAAGTCTAAGCTGTTTCTGTTTGACAAACAATTTAGGGGATGAAAATGCCTGGAATCTCACTGTAACCTGATGCAACAAGGGGTAAAGGTTGCTTAAAAGTTTGAGATCCTTCTCACATAAAGTGTCACATTTTAAGGTAGGCAGAAGAGTACCTCCTGAGGTGTGTGCAATCTCTCATGCCCTCAGTTCCAGGTGCATCATGGCATCACCCACCACCTCACAAACATCCTTTTTTCCCTGGCAAAGAGTTTTTTACCCATGGCCCTGGCCACCTGTCAGGGCTATCTCGCTGAGAGGACGCAGTTGCAAAGCTTTCTCACTGAACACTATGATGAAGCAACACTGAAAAAAAAATCCACCCCAATGTCAAATCTATACTGCCATCTTAACAGCAGGGCTATTGGAGGTGAACACATCCAAAGAATTGTTTGCCTCCTTGAACTTCGAGTACTCCTTTTTAAAGTAATATAATGAGAATAGTGTATCGTCATAGTTCTTTGTTTCTCAACAAATGTCTGCAGAAAAAAAAATGAAAAATAATGTTTCCATCACTCATTCACTTGCAGAAATGGAGATTCTTGTATAATTTCCATTTTTGTCACCTCTGGCCATCAGTTTTTAGAACTGGAATCTCCTGAGACAGATAGATGCTAGATGATAGATAAATGATTGATAGATGATGGTGATGATGATGATAGATAGATAGATAGATGATAGATAGATAGATAGATAGATAGATAGATAGATAGATAGATAGATGATAGATAAAAGAAAGAAAAGGAGAGTGGGAGAGAGGGAAGGAGGAAAGAAGGCAAATATTCCAGATTTGTTTAGAAATCTCCAAGTTGGGAGACAGTAAATATATTTTTGTTTTTATGACATCTTGGATTCCATACATTCCCATGTATATGCAGTTATAGAATGAGTCCACATCAATTTAAAAGCTTAGTCTCTTAATTATTCCAAAGTGCTTCCTACCATCCAATGCGCAGGAAGCATATGGCTGGAAAAGCCTGAGGTGGGGAAAAGGACACCACCGTTCATGGCACACTTCCACTCTGTCAGGTAATCCATGCCCCTCTGTGGTCACAGAGAGGCATGAGAGGAAGTAGGAGTGAACAGAGTAGTCAGGTGCAATGTATGACAACGTAGGGTGGTGCTGGCCTCCCTCTGGTTACTTCTATTTTCATCTGTTGGTGGTAGACCAAGGTGATGTGGTGGCTTCTGTATGGATGTGGCAAATGTTTTTCTCAAGATTGATGATCAGTATCAACCCAGCTTTTTTCTTCTTAGGGGATGTTTTTGGAGAAGGGTGGCTACATCTTCCATCAGTCCTACCAGAGGTACATGACAATTCTCTGGGATTGAAAACTGACTGCTTCCCCAAGCAGCCATCCAGACTTTCCTGTTCCCAGGCCATCTCCAAATTCCAGTTTCCTTCATGCGAACCCATCTGAGATGCTGGAATCCTCTGCTCCACCCTCTGAGAGGCCTAGAGGTTGGGCACCATACACTACCACATTTCTAAGTCCTGTTCTATGAGCTATTCAGCACAGATCTTTCCTCTAGAGCTATTCAGGTCAGAAGTGGATATGAGCATCAATCTTTCTGATCACACTTATCCCCAAACTTTAAGGAGATGCATGTCAAGACAGCACTGAGTGGGCTGTAAACCACCAACACAAAAGCATTTGGTTGGAGTAGTTGCCAGTCTGCATCTGGCATCACCCTCAATCATTATGATTGATTGGCAGTTCTTGGAACTGCCTTTGCTTATTTCAGGTAGTGACAAGCTCTCCAACTCTGTCACTGCCCTCTACATAATGCCAACATCTCCTCACTGCCACAAACCCCACCACCTGCTTCTCAGACCTCTCCTTAAGTGAACAGGGAGGAGTGGTGGGATGGTGATTAACAATGCCAGACTTACAGCTCACCTCTCTGAAAGTCTTGCACAGGAAGTATCTGGAGGCTTGGCAGAGCAATACTAGTAGCACCTTTTGCTGGAGGTTTTGTGCCCGTAGTAAAGAGGGTATTCCCAAATCCCAGGTTCAATAGTTTACTAGCAGGACTCATAGAACTCAGCAAAGGTGTTATTTTCAGGGTTATGGTTTATTACAGAAAAAGGGTAAAGGTTAAAATCAGCAATGGGTCAAGGCATCGAGAGCAATGTCTAGGAAAGCTCCAGGAGTGGGCTTCCAGTTGTCCTCTCCCACAGAGCTATCCAGGCAGTGCTTACTTCTCCCAACGAAAATGTGTAGCATCGTGCACGGAGTATTGCCAGCTAGAGAAGCTTACTTGAGCCTTGGTGTCCAAACACATTATTAGGGGTTGGTCATGTTACTAAGGTAAAACATAGTTAACCTTAGTCTCCAACACTTATAGAAGTCAAGCTGATAACCTGTGGCCCAAGGCTTCCATCACATATCATATTATTAGCATAGATTATCTGGCATGGCCCATGGCACCAGGTAAATAAAGATACTCTTATCAGGGAGGATATTCCAAGAACTTACAGCTTACCTCTAAATAGCTGGCGGGGAAAGTCAAATCTTTCTTTGGGTAAGATAAATATTGCATTGCACAATGCCTTAGCTGCAATTTTCAGTTATAGGAAAATTTCACATTTTGCTACACATAGAATTCTATTTTTTAATCTGTACTTTTTATTGCATTTTTTCCATTACCATTTATTCCCCTTATATCCTACTCCTCCCACCCCACAATCAGCACACTGTTGTCCATGTCCATGAGTCCTTTTTTCTTTTTCTTCAATCCTTCTCAGACTTTGGGGGAATTTCAAGACCTTCAATTTCAGAGTAATCCTTAGCACATTAGGGTAGAGGGATAATCCTATATACAAATATCCCAACTTCTATCTAAAAACTGGTCCACAAAGAAAGTTTAGAGGGGTTACGGTGCTAATTGGGGCAGGATCAGGAGTAGAACACAGATGTCCTAATACCAAACCTATGTTTACACAGTTATAGAAAATGTATGCTTCCCCATGAGACAGATGGCTTGAGCGCCTGCTCTGTGCCTAACATTGAATTAGGTAACAAATGGATACAAAGGGCAATTATAAGTTATGATTTTTACCCTTGGGGTGCTCTTGGAGTTAGTAGGCACCAAAGAGATAATGAAAACAGAAAGATATGTTTTAGATAAACATTCAAAGAGAAATTAGAGAAGGGAAATGCCAGCAAAGGCAGCGGAAGTGACACTTCTACCTGTTCTTTATATCCTTCTGCAAAGCAGAATAATGACATACTTTCTTCCCCACCATTCAAAACTGACAAAAGCACATTACCTTCAAATAACTAATCTTCTTTCTGTTTCTGTGCTATTTTGCCCCACAACATCTCTTTTTAAGCTTTTCCAGTTGTTTCTGATCTCATAATCTCTGTATGTTTCTTATAGTTTTATGGTAATATTTATTATTACTGACTTTCAATTATATTTCTTCAGCTGATATTTCTCATGGAATTCATCATGAACTATATTTAGCTCCTTTTATACCATCTATGCAATACATTCTCAAAACATATTAATTTTTTCATCATTCCTATTCAGAAGACTCAAACTGCAGCCTCAGTGTTCTAAATTAGAGAGTTGAAAATATAAAGAGAACTTTGTAATTAAGAAATGCACCAGGCTGTCAAACAGAAAACAGTATTTGTCATTTAAGACCCATAATCTTTCTGCAGTAAATCAATATTCATTTACTCAATAAATATTTACTGAAGACCCATCAGGTTTAAGACATTTCTGTGAATACCTGATATATGGCAGAAACCTGACTAAGGCAGGTAGTCTCAGCTCTCATAGAGAAGGTAATTCTCTTTAAAGTAGTCAGAAAACAAACTTGCAAACAAATAATAATCTCTATGTTCCATTTTTAAAGAAAACTTTCTCCTCTATGGTGAATAAACTTAATGGAAACAAAAGTGGAGACAGATGGCTAGTTAGAAGTCTATAGCATTTATCTAGGTGGCTTAAGTTAGGGTGATAGCAATGAAGATACAGAGGGGGTTAAGAATAATTATTGTGGTAAGAAAACAGAATGTACTGATGGATGGATGTGAGGGATGAGAATAAGAGAGGAATTGAAATGACTTCTAGGTTTAGAGCTTGAACAATTGAGGAGATGGTGATGACGCTAAAGTATAGAAGACTTAAGGAATAAATATAGTTTGGGCAGGAAGCAGGAGCAGCAGGGTCGTCATTTGTTTGTTTGTTTTGATGGTTTCCTTTGTTTTAATTTGTTGGTTATTATAAATGTGAAATATTAGAGATACCAAATGAAGGGGTGTGTGTGTGTGTGTGTGTGTGTGTGTGTGTGGCTTGGAGTTGGAATCAGGAAAGGAGACAGAGATTGGAGCATAATCAACATGAAAATTATACTTAATGCCATAAAGTTGGTAAAATTCACCTAATCTGTTGATTAAGTTCTATTAACTAAAACCACAAGTTGTTTTTATATTAGTTATAATGAATTTCACATACATATACTCTTCGTCCCCCAAAGGTGTATTGAGATAATAGGTTAACAATCATAAGTCAGTTCTCGGGGTGAAAAGTATAAATGAGGCCATATACCAGAGCAAGTTTACTGGAGGGTATTCCCATTAAACCTGCTATTTTGGCTTCATTAACATTGCCTTCTAGCCAACAGGCAATGCTAAATTGAAACAAATTATGTGAGGGAAATATTTGTCCTCCTTAACTTTTTAATATTCAAAACCCAGCGGAAGAACAATTCTATTTAGTGTTATTAAATAGAATTTTTAATAAGTAGAGCCAAAAAAACTATTGATTTCTGAATTTATAAGGGGACTCTGCTTTTTAATACAAGGGACATGGTTTCCAAAAAGTACACATGCTTTCCAAACCTTGATCGCAAGAGCTGGAATTGCTTTACTCTATTTTAAATCTTGGTTCACTGCTTTAAATTATAGATGGCATTTCAGCAGAAAAAGCAACAGAACTGGACCCCTGCAGACTCAGCTGAACTTAAAAGATTTACAAGTTTCCAATAGGCAAAAATGAAACATTTTTATTAGTATAAGTGCCACATTTTAACTCTGCCTGCCTTGAATCTTTTCCGTGGGGCTTTACACATTAAAGCAACGTTTGTGTTTCAGAACAAAAGTAAACTGTGAATTAGTCTTGAAGTTTGAAAGGACCTATAAGTAACATTTGTCTTTTATCTCAAAATATATAACCAACTGAGAGACAGAAGCAGGAATGGGTAGAAGGGTGAAGCATGTTGCTCTAGAAATTCTACCACACTTAAACATGAGGCAAATAGAGTGATACTTCCCTCTATAATGCTAAGAAAAATGTAGTAAATACAGAGGCTGCAATAAAAAGACTACAGGTAATTGAGTATACCCGGAAAAGACCAAAATAGCATTAGGATTAAAGGCTATGATGTGAAACAGTACATATAACAAGTATGGAAAAAAATTAAAATATGATATAGAGTCTCCATAACTGGCCACCAAGACTGTGCTGTGTACTCCAAGGAGTGTGATTCACACGGAATAGGGTGTCAGTGGCACACTTGGAGTTACGAATGTGAACATAAATATGGTGTTGCACAAGAATATCCTGAAGATGTGACACTTCCGAAGAAGGAGTGCCTAATTCTTTCTAGAGAGGTTAAATAAAGTTTCATAGGGGATGTAAAATTTGCACTGATTTTTGAGGATGGATAGTTGTGTTCTAGACAAAAAAAAGAAAAAGGCTGAGCGCTCTGAGGAAGAAGGCATGGAATAAATGAAGTGGAGGGAGGGAGCATGAGAGAGCATTAGGTTTATGGTAGAAAACCATAGTTTTTCAAAATATCCAGTGGAGTTTGAGATGGGCATATCGAAGGTCAAAAATAAATAAAATAAAACAGGTTATAGAAAGTGAGGTTCTAGTTCACAAAGAACCTTGTGAGTAATATACCAGGGACACAAATTTTATCCTGTAGGAGCTAGGAGCCACGATGAAAGGATTTTTAACCATGTGGCCTGAAAGACACCACAAGCAGGATATCTTAGTTTACATTAACCTATTAAACAAGGAAGGAAAGTCTTCCATTATTAAACATTTCAGCCTGTCTTGTGGATAAGCTTGCATCCCACATAATGCTAAAACAACGAAGATCATAGGGTCCACGGAGCCTTAAAGTCACCAAGCCCACCACCGCCCATACTGCAAACCAATGTGCAGCACGCCTGCACTGACATACATGCACAACTGAGAAAGTCAATATTAGTCCTTCGGAGTGAATTAAGGTTCCTGGGTTTCTCCACATAATTTTCACTTTTCTTATCTTGGAAACATAATTGGGCATATGAGAAAGACAGTTGCTAGGCATAAATATGTGAGGAAGGTAAGAATTTTCTTCCAACTGACCTGGTCTGTGCAGGCTTCTTGTATGAGATAAAATTTGTGAAGATTTATGAATGAGACCAAAAGGGTGGCTTGTATGACAAAGGGATGGAAAAAGTCCTAGGCCTCTAACTTACTGTAGAAAAAAAAGGGAGAGTAAAAATGCCTTGTTTTAGCACTTTAATATTTTCAAAAGTGACTTGACCTACATAATTTCATTTGACCCTTAACTATAAACTTCTTTATTTATTATTTAATTAATTCTTTATTGAATATTTATGGAGTGACCACTATGTTCAGTAAATCAGCCAGGCACACGGGAGGAAACAGAAATAAAATATGTTCCTGCCTCAAGGAACATAGACACTGGATGGGAAAGGATATTCCAAGTAGGTTAAGGGACCAAGAAATAATTTAAAAATAATCATAGGAACTCCCTTGAAGAATAAAGAAAATGCTGAGATTGGGATGAAGCCTGAAATATGTGAATTCAATTTAGCAATATGGAAGTTATAAATTAAATGATTCGGTAGGAAAAAAGGAACAATTTGCTTTCAAGAGGAAAAGAAGGAAAAAGAGAACATGGAAATAAATTTAAGGATTGTAGGGATCCTGGAGGGAAAATATGAGTTATTTCTTAAGACTACTGTCTCCATAAAGTTCGAAGCTAGGTCTTCAGCTGAATGTGAGGGAGAGAAAGAGGTTTTGGAGATCTGAACAGATGAGTATGCCTAATGGACTAGAAACATGAAACTATTGGAGAAACATCATTGGATTTGGGGTCAACAGTAGGTGCCAAAGGAAGAATTGAGATGATTAATTTATAGGGAAGCTGTAATCATGTGATATTTGCCCAGCAATGTTCAACTTGCCTAGGTGTAGACATGAAGAGGATATATAAAATAATGTTATCCAAGGTTTGAGTTTTTCTCTGAAAATAAAATAGAGGGAAAAATATAACAGAAATTATAATTATCTGCAAGGAAAAGATTCTAATTGCCCAGTGGCATTTGATCTTACGGGGAGAAAATTAAATTCAGTAGAATGTGGGTAAATGCTAAAGAACAAAAAAAGTAAAAGTGATCAGAGGATTGGAAAGCTTGCAGATTATAGAAGAAATAGAGGGGGATATTTGTGAATACAGAGTGGGGAGGTTGGGGAAGGTAAAGAGTAGCACCAGAAGGGGGGTCAGAATGATGACGGCCCTCCCTGGGTCCTGGCCATGCCTGACTGGGGTAAGCACAGAAAAGACACATGGCAGGGTTAGTTCTCATTTCCGCATAATCACACTTAACACCAGGGATGGAGTGCTCCTTTCCTGATGCAGCAGATCATAAACAGCAGCTTTCCAAAGCCTGCTGGGGGCCAATAGGAGACAAGGACAAATGAGAAAATAAGTCTTGAAGCAGACCAATGATGAGGCCAAGGTTGCATGACCAAGTTAATGATGAAACCAGGACTAATTTGAAAGTTATCTAGTCCTCATCTGCTGTTTTTTCCACCATCTTACATGTTACTGAGCAAAGTGCAGCCAGTCACAGACAGGAAAGGGAGGTAAAGGAAGCAAAACGTGTGCAGGTTTTCTTAATGAGGATAACAGTACATTTAGACTTTAAGTGGGGAAAAGACTGTTCATTTTAATGTCTCATTTTTTTATTTTGAAATTGAATTGTGAAAACTCATTTTGCCAAAAGGGAAACTGAGGCACAGAACAGAAAATAATTTGCTCTCCATTGTTCAACAACTTAATTTTAGAAACAGGAATAATGATTGCTTCTTAGCCCTACATTATAAGCACTTACTCCAAATCGAGTGGGCTAAATAAAAAGCAAGGAAAATTAGTTTTGCTCTCTGTACCCTTACCTGGTAATGAAATATTCAATTAAAAGAAATTATGAGCCTTTAAGGATGATTGCTCTTGCACAAAGTGAACCAGAATGGAAATCATAACTACAATTCCATATCCATCATATAAGACTATTAATTGGACCAATTTTCATAAAAGCTGAGGCTGAATAATCTCATTAAGAAGGCAAACCTTGTGAAGCTATCTCAGCTTTGAGTTTGGAGAATGTTTCAGGGCTTCCTGCCCTCTGAGCCACAGCTTCAGACTTGCTCCAGAGAGGTCTCTCTAGCAATGTTTGTGGCTATGCACTGCTGAGAGCTTCCCTAGGCCCTGTTAGGTATTTCCATGCTTTTGCCTGATAAAGACAGCATTTTTAAAAGGCATCAAAGAAGGAAATTAGATGACATGCATGTACTCTATTTATGTTCATGTTATTTTTTGGTAAAACATTATATTTAGATATATGCATATTATTAGGAGGTCAATAGAAGTCCATATCCAATTAGCTAAATTTTAAGTAAATTTTGAACTCCTGACCTAGAAAGTCCTCTTATTAGCATATGCATAAAATATTTATGAATTAAAGTTTGATAACATAAGTGTTTTCACAAATATATCATGAAATTTCATTTGGAAGCTCTGCTATTTTTCTTTAATTCAGTGAGTATTCAATCTCTGCTTTTGTCAAATGCATTAGGATATACAGAGTAGGAGGGAATTCTTAAGCTCACTGAATACAGACATTTAATTTTTTTCTTTAGTATTTCCTGTGTACCATTTCCACACAGAAATATTCTTTGACAACTAATCATTTATTCAGATCATTATGTATTCTGCCAGGATTTTGATGTACTCTCATATAGCCAGTGTTAACAAAGAATAGAGTGTGAATTTAACTCTGAATCTGTGTCTGTTGGGGTTGACTCCTGTTGAGAACTATATTTCAGTCTTTGCATACGAAAGCTCAAAATGAATGGCTACAGTGAAGGAAGAACATGTTATCATCCACTTTTGGCACCAACCTGAGAGTACAACTGTAGCAGATTATTTATCGTTGTTGTTATTGTTGTTGAACACATTACATTCTAGGGTTTTTTTTTCTCATTCTCCCCAATTGTCCCAGATAAGCAGAATTCTTTTAGTATTGTAAGGCAACCCAAAAAACTTTATAATAGTTTCTGACATCAATGAAACCAGAATTAGTCAGTTCCATGTATTAATATTATTATATAAGCTTGAGTTTGTGGGTTGATTCTGCACTGTGCAGGCAACTACTAACCCCAACTGTGGGTAGTCAGAGAGTGGTTACATTTTTGCTCCAGAGACTATAGATTTAAGTAAAGGAGGTTCTGTACTAAGATGCAAAAGAAGGAGCTTTCAGATGGTCTGCCACGCTTGGACAATTACTGTGCAATGGAACGTGATAAACACAAGAAAGTCTATTTGCATTACAAGAACCAGTCTTGGGGACCTCATTAGGATAAATGTAGACTTAGGGTTGGGTGAAATGTTTTCTCCTCTGGACTATATCATATAGGTTTCTACTCTAATTATTACCAGATATAGTTTACTAATTCTGAGTCCAGAAGCCACTTCTTTTTTTTCATTTTGTTTTAATCATTGTTCAAGTACAGTTTTCTCCCCTTTACTCCCAATCCAGCCCACCCACCCCTCCCTCCCCACTTCCCTCCCACTACCACCCTCCCCCTAGTTTTTGTCCATGTGTCTTTTAACTTTGTTCCTGTAAACCCTTCCCCTTTTCCCCTGAAACTCCCTCTTCTCTCTCCTCTGGTCACTTTCTGCCTGTTCTCTATTTCAGTGTCTTTGACTGTATTTTGCTTGTTTCTTTGTTTTGTTGTTTAGGTTCCTGTTAAAGGTGAGATCATATGGTATGTATCTTTCACTGCCTGGCTTATTTTGCTTAGCATAATCCTTTCCAGTTCCATCCATGCTGTGGCAAAGGGCAGGAGCTCCTTCTTTCTTTCTGTTGCATAGCCACTTCTAAATCAGAACCAGTAAGTTGGCATCATGAACAGAATGAGAGTACCCTACACCACATCCCCTAAGAGAGTGATTCCTGAGAAAATAATCACATTCAATCTGCCCGACCTACAGCTGGCGGTTAGTGCTTTTATAGAAAAGCACAGACTGCAAATCTGGAAAAAAGAACAGAGGTAGAAAATACTTTGAAGTTCTCAGACTAGATAATGGTTTTCTTTATCTCTTTAGGGAAAGGAAATCGAAGTCCCAATGAGGGGCTCAGAATGAGAAGTTCAGAGTGAGTGGCAGGTTCTTTACAGACTGTGGGGTGAGGAGAATTGTACAAGCAAATTTTATGAATCCAAATGGAAAGAAATGATCCCTCTGACCAGAATGAGTGAGAAACACTTCTCCCAAAGCGGGCACTTGTGGGTTACCACTGAGACCTAGTACCGCATAAAGATGGTGGTTTAACATACGGATTAACCACAGAGAAGTGATGTCAAGTACTGTGAAACTGAATTACACCACAGGAGAAAAGGCCATGTTCGGTTTAGAAATTTAATTTGACTCATGCAATTCACAATATCAAGCTGCCAAAAAAATTCTACCCGACTGATCTACTCTTCACTACTTTGTAGATTCTTAACTCAACTTGTGATTGACATACAGATTTTCCCCAGTTAAGAGGAAAGCCTTCTCTGGACCTGAAGGAGGAAGACAACTACAAAAATGTTGTACGATAGCCATGTGAAACACAGTCAGACTGAAAACTAAATCTTCAAAAAATGGTTAATATTAGGGACTTTACAAAGATAAATCTTTCTCTAAATATCCATGTAATTTTATTGTCTTTTTAAAATTAGGGATAGAAAATTTTGAGTAAAGGAATCTGTCCTTTGAAAGAAAAATACAAATGAAAATTTTTGTATTCAACCAAATACATTGTAGACTTAGGGTTGTATTTGTATTTGGTTGAATACCTTGTATTCATTGTATTCAATGTAATATATTGTATTTCGTTGAATACATCATATTTGGTTGAATATAAAAATCTGTTCTCATGGGTTTTTTTGATATTTTATTTATATAAGGGCTTTGATGTCTCCTTAAACAGATGAGGGAAGCATGTGATTAAGCAAAAGGATGTCCCAAAAATGTCTGGAAATGTTCATAACAAACCCAAGGATGTGGGGGGAAAGGAGCCATAATAGGATATCGGTTACTATATACCCTTCTACATTATTTTTCTTTTTACAAAAATATATTATTTGTGAAAAAGTATCAAATAAAAAGGAGCATGCATACATATATTCAAATATGTATGTATATTGCTTCACACCCCCTTTTCTATGTGCTTTTCCAAGTCTATAATGTTTTGCTAAATCTCAGCAATAAAGAATAGTTGATATTTGAATATGAAATGCTGTTGAGAATTTGATCTTCATGAAAATAAACATGTTTATTTAATGTGCTTCCCGGCACATTAGATATACAGCTGAGTGGCCAAATTGACACAGGCGTAGGAATTCTGATTAGAAGATGATGATGACCATCCATCTTTCTTCACCAACTTGGTTTATCAAACACCTTCACATGCCATTTTAATTTTTTTTTAAATATCTAGGCTCAAACTTGCTAAAACTTGAATTTCTTTCTGCCCCCAACCTACCTCCCAGCACTGTTCCCTGCCTGTACAGTGATGTATCCTGAGGACCCAGGCGACCAGGTCTGTCTAAGGCTTCCTTCTCTACTGTTCACGTTACTGCCTCATCAAGCTGCTGTTGTTCCAATGAGTCCCACTGAGTCTCATGTCTTCCACATCCCCTTGCCATGGTGTCTGCGGAATGCCTCCCACTCTAGTCTAGGGCCCAAAGGGAAGAAGAGCAGGCCATTCCCATTGTCATCTTCTTTTTCAGTTACCCCATGTTGTCATGCCTCGGTTCCCAATGAAACTGGGTCGCTGCTTCTTCGATGTGCCCATCCTGGAAGATTTTTTAAAACCACAAATTATTTGCTACTTCACACATAGAGGTGGAATCTGATTTTTCTCCCTTAAGTCTGACTGGCCTTAGTTACTTGGTTGACCAAAAGAATACTATAGGAGTAATGTTTTGGGACTTCCAATCCAAGCTTATCAAAAGCTTTGCGGCTTCCATTTGGGTTCTCCAAATGCTTGCTTTGAAGGAAACCAGCAGCCATATAAGAAAGCCATCCACCCTGAGGTCACCATGCTACAAGAAAGTCCAAACAGCTACATGGAGAAACTGTATAGTGAAAGAGTGATGTCCAGCCCCGTCAAGCTGTCCCACCAGCTCCAGCTACTTAAATCTCCCCAACTCATTGTGGAAAAGAGATGAACCCATATGAATGGCCCAAATTTCTGACCCACAAATTGAGCCTAATAAAATAGCTGTTGTTTTTCTCCATCAAGTTTTGTGTGTGGTTTGTTTTTCAGCAATAGGTAAGTGGAACAAATACACACACACAGAGATATTTCCTAAGACATGTTCAAGATCGATGTTCAGACCATCCCTTGTTCTATTATTCCCAGCACACACTTTCTCCAAAAAATAGATTGGCATCTGTAGACTTTCAAATGTCTAAAATTTTATTCATAATTATTTTTTGGTGTAACAGGTCTTTCACTCATTGACCCAAAAGAACAGAAAAAGCCTTCCTACAAATGTCAAAAGACAACAAGGATGAATCCCCAACTGATATAAATCCTTTAACAGCAAGAGTGTGAAGAGTGACATGGAAGTTGCAGAACGGCTGAACCCTCTACTAGCAGAGATATAAATTTAGAGGGGAAAAAAGCTAAATTCCCCAAAGCAATAACTAAAGTAAATTGTCAGAGCATAATAGGTGGTCTGTAACCTAGCTATTTCCTGGGATTTTCTCTATGCTTAGCGTGGAGCAAAAAATAACAATCTACTTTCTTTGACCTGTTTGCCCAGTTAAGTGGGTATTTCTTTCCTAGCAGGTCAAGGTAGTAGCTAAATGCCATTAAAAAGTCACAGGGAGGAGGATGCTCCTTTAAAGCACAGTAAAAACTGAAATTGAACACTAATTGTTACATACTTCTTGAGTGACCGTTTATAATTAGCACTGCTCTGTGCTATAGAAAAACATATGGAAAATAATAGACAGAACAGTGCAATAAAATTGGGAGTTTTAAATTGAATAATATTTACATATTTCCTTTTTTTGTCCTTTTTAGGGATTTCCTTGTTGATGTTCATTAAGAAGTAGAGAATTTTTATCCACAAATATATGCCCTTAGGGGAAGGCAGACAGTTACCTTAGAATCTAAGGCTTACAATGTCATCGCAACATGCTAACCATACTACTACATGCAGATAAACTGCAATGAACTTGATTAAGAAATGCTAAATAATAGCTGGACTGCAATTTTGGCATTTGACTTTGCTTGGCAGATATTTCTGGAGTTATGCCAAGCTTCACTAGTAATTCTTCACTGAGGTCTTGGGTGATATCTAAATGTAACGTGAGTGCATTTGGATCAGGAATGCAGACATGCTGTTTCAGCAGACCCTCTTGGGTCTGGACTGCAGCTGCATCTGTGATCTTCTCTGAAGGACAAGATTTCCAGGCAAGGTTTTAACTATATTTTGTGCTTTGATCCTTCATGATCTGGGTGATAGGATTAAAAAACTGCATGGATTTTAAAAATTGTCCTGCTTACTATGTTTGGTTCAGGGTATTAAATATCTCCTCATGTTTTTTTTAATATTTGGTTACTGTCCCCATTTATTGTCCATAGATGACCACCACCAAACTTGTAGTGGTTGAACATGGCCTTTGTATTTTGACTCACAATTTTGCAGTTCAGGAATTTGGGAATGACTCAGCTGGAGTTCATCTCTGATCCATGTGGCATTAACTGGGCTGACTGGGCCAAGAGATGCCCTTAAAATCTAGCTTTTTCACGCATGTGTCTGAGGTCTCAGAGCTCCATGGCCACTCTGCTTCCATGTGGTGGTGTCATCCTTCTAGGGACTCTTCATTTGGCTGTGGCTTCTCACAGTCTTGGGATCTCAGGAGAGTGAGATTCTCTCATAACAGTTGGCTTCCAGGATACTGGAGCAGAAGGGTGAGATTTCTTAGGACCAAGCCCCAGAAATCCCAGAATAGCATTCCTGTCATGGTCTATTGGTCAAGGAAGTCACTAAGTCCAGCTCGCATTCAAGGGGAAGGAAATTCTGACTCCACTTCTCAAAGGAAAGGAGTAGCAAGGAATTTGCAGCCATCTTTAATCTACCAAAGTTACATTTTATATTTACCACTTTAGCTTTCAAAGTGTGTACAGGAGTGCTAAATTAAGATAAGGGTATTCTTCCCCAAGTCCTCTAAGAAACTGAAGTCATGGTAAAATTCATCTATAGACACTTAATACCCACAACAGTTTCCTGGGTCCTGGGTCTGATCTGCTCTGTTGGTTCACTCCAAAGAGCAAACATTTGATGACTCCTCAGGGTGGTCTCCAGCTAGTACCATGGCAGCCACTTCTGATTTCTTAAAACCTCTACAGAACAAACGGGTCTATATGTTTCTGAGATGTGGATTTTAACTTTTACAGGATTCCTTGCTTCAAAGGACCAGAGACCCAGGAGGAAGAAAATACAGTAAACGGCTGCTTCTCGAACTTACTCCATTCCAGAGACTGTTCAAGAAGTGATTTGTTCGGAAATCAAGTCGTACTCATACTCACACACTCTCTCCTTTTTTGTCACCTGAGAGATGCACAGCTGATCACACAGATACCAGCACGAAAGGTCGTCAGGTGGAAAATAGGAGTCTTGTTTGACAAAGGAGACTTTTTTTCTGTGAGCAACTTGGTTGAGAATCGAATTGTTTGAGATGGAAAACATTCAAAACCAAGGTTTGACTGTAATTTTTAATCCCAAAACATAGGGGGGAAAGGTGCAATGACTAGAATAGTTTAGCTTCACTAAATGTAGTTTTAAAAAAAATTAAAAGAGAAATGTTCAAAGATTCTTTAAGGTTTCCAAAAGAGAAATGGGGTCAGTAACAGAGCATTCTGTGACAGAAAGGGTGAGTAATGCTACTCCACTGATGAGGAAAAAACAAACAGTAGAATGAAAATGTCAGGAGGGCTTAAGTTTTACAACTCTTGGCCAATCTGAAAGAAGAGCAAGAGCAGGATTTTGATGAGTCCCCAAAGTTATTATTTTCCTTTAAGTTATTTTGGAGGGTTCTTTGTGTCCTTGGAAACTTCATGTGTACTTTGAAGAAAGACTGGGTTTTCTTTTATTTTTGTGGACTGCTATTTTATGCAATTATGTTTGCTGGATGCTATTTGGACATGAACACCAATTTAACCAAACCTGGGACACTTGCGAGGTTTATTTATTTAATGCACTGGAAGGTGGGGCAAAGTCTAGAGGCCTGGGAAAGGAAAATTAACCAAGGTTTGGATACAAGCATTTTGTTCTTTTTTATTATTGAATTTATTGGGGTGACATTGGTTAATAAAATTATATAGGTTTCAGGTGTACAATTCCCCAATATATCACCTGTATATTGTATTGCGAGTTCACCATCATAAGTGAAGTCTTCTTCCATTACCATTTGTCCCCTCTAAACCCTCTTTACTTCCCACCAGCCTCCTATTTATCTGATAATCAACATGCTGTCATCTATCCATGAGGGTTTTTTTTTTTTTGCTTGATCCCTTCACCTTTGTCACCCAGCCCCACAACCCCCTTCTCTGATGGCTGTCAGTTTCTTCCCTATCTATGAGTCTGTTTTGATTTTGTTCATTTGTTCACTATAATCCACATGTGAGTGAAATCATATGGTGTTTGTTTTTCTCTGAGTAGCTTATTTCACTTAGCATAATACTCTCCGGGCCCATCCAAACTGTCCCAAAGGGTAAGATTTCCTTCTTTTTTTCTGTCTAGTAGTATTCCATTGTGCAAATACACCACACTTTGTTTTGCTATTCATCTACTGATGAGCACTTGGACTGCTTCCAAATCTTGGCTTTTGTAAATAACATTGCAGAGAATATAAGAATGCATATATTCTTTCAAATCAGTGGTTTGAGTTTCTTCAAATACATTCCAGAAGTATATTGGCTGGGTCATTAGGCAGTTGAATTTTTAATTTTTTGAGGTAACTCCATCTTGTTTTTTACAATGGCTGCACCAATCTGCATGCCCACCAACAGGGCATGAGAGTTACCTTTTCTCCGCATCCTCACCAACACTTATTGTTAGTTGATTTATTGATAATAGCCACTGGATTTGTTGGTTCCAGGCCTCTTGTGAAGGCCTCTGGTGTAGACCAATGTTGGATGCTGCCTGTAACTGGCCCCAGGCAATCCACAGTTTGTGGCTACCTCTGCTAAGCAAGGGTGTGCATAGAAGGACCAAGCTATGCACTAAGGATGGCTATTACCAGCACAGAGCCTGGTAGCAGGTCAGCAAAATCCCAAGGTCCCAAAGATCTGCCCACCTGCCCCTACCTACTGGCTGACTGCAGGTTCAGTTGCTGATGGAGCTTCTGGCAGTACTCAATTTGCATGAGGTAAGTTCTCAGTGATTAAAAAGGTAGGGGTGAGTGGTATTCATCAGATTGATACAGGTTCAAACTCAATGCCAGTGCTATATCTGAGGCTACTCAGCAAAAGTCTCAGGGTATATCAAGTTTAGCTGCAACCCACTGGGTGCTCACATACCTTTGTGGTAGTAAGGGGGTCTCAGAGAGTCATTGGGCCAGAAGAGTTCACCAGGCACAAGCAGATTTGGCCATGTTAGGGGGAACTTTGCACTGCTTGTGCATTCCAGGGAAAAATGGCCCCTGTTCTAGAACCACACAACTCAGTCTGTCCCAGATTCTGCTGGGAGGGTTTGCAAGGTTTATTTAAAATTAATTATAATTGCCTGAGACTACCCCTATTCAGTATGTACCCCAGGATTCATTTGTACATTAATTCTCATTTGTAAACCACATAAGTCTTTTCCAAAGGCAAAAATACATTGGATAATTTAACATTTTATAATTTAATGGACTTGAATATAAAGAGAAATTGCCTAAGGGGTTGTTGCAAGTCAGAGTCATATCTTCACATAAAGGAAGAAGAAACAGAAAATTAGAATAATGCTGACTCTAAATCCAGCCCCATAATCAAAGTAGAGTAAAAAGGTGACAGGCAATATGCTCACCTAGAGTGAATCTAGCCCAAAGAAACACAACAATTCTGTGCCTCCATGTATTTTGCTAGACTTCTATTCAGATGTATGTGATAGAATATGCATGCCAAATTTAAAGATTGACATTCCAACCACATGAGGATATATGAGGAAATCAAAGACTACACTAGGTGTGGAAAAAAAGCATAATGAAAAGCAATACATGGTAGAGCACTTATCTGGTCAAATTCCAAGAGTAACTCCATCATGAGGACTTTAATGCCATGACTTAGCCACATGAGTGTTGAAAGATATTTTGTAACAGATTTGAAGGATCCATAAATAGTCAATATAATAAATAAAAAGGTGAATTGTGATCAAACATTAGGAATTCTACACGTACTTTTGAAGACAGGGCCTTGGACAATTTGGACAAACAAAAGTGGACTTCTGTTTGAATCCTCAGAATTTTTCCTCCAGAATGGACTTTGCAGTAGCATAGGTACTCAGTTGGAGAGACTTTTCATCTGAGTTCAGTGCACATTTGGATCTGAATAGAAATAAGTTACCTGATGTTCCATTCCAGATCCCAGTGCATTTTATATATTACAAAATTACTAATTCCTTGCTTACAAATGAAAATGGCATTTGAGAGACAATTTTAGTGCTTCTGGTTTAAGATGATGATGTGGGCTCCTAAGTTTAACATTTCCCCCCTAAAAAGTAGAGAAAAATATAAAGACAGAAAGTCTGTACTACAATTAGAAACTAGAAAAAGGACTGGTCGGAGAAATTTAATATTTTCCATAAAAATAGAGAAATAAGAGATAAAGTGATAAGAGGAACAGTCAAATTACAATTCAATTCAGTGAAAAAAATCTGCTTGAAAATCAAGTTCAAGTGACTTCCCATAAGACAATGAAATGGAAAAAATGTTTTGTGGCCTTTGCTAGGTGGCCATACTCAATTATATCTAAATGAACAGTGATGTTCTGGAGTAGATCCTGGAACAGAACAAGCACATTAGTGCAAAAACTGATGAAGTCCAAATAAAATCTGTAGTTTAATTAATACTGTAGTATTAACCTGGCAACTTCTTCACTGTGACAAATGTAATTCTCTTATATAAAATGTCGATATTAACAAAAAGCCATGTGAAGAGTATACAAGAATTCACTATTATTTTTACAAATTTTGTCAATTTAAAGGTATTCCAAAATTAAAAGTACATATTTTAAAACAAACCTAAGTCACATGAGTACATCTACAAAGAGTTACCCAAAATAACATGAAGTCAGGGTCCATTCTTGATACTTACTCCTGACTATGACTTGTCCAGAAACCAGAGGTGGGTAATGTAGGGGAACCCTTATGATACATGCTCGCCACAGTTCCCTCTGCAAAGTATTCAGTCCAGCAAATGAAAAATAATGCATGGAAAAGTGATGCTATCCTGGTGGAGCAATTTTCACAGTAACTGGAGACAACAGTAAGTGGAAGAATGTTCAGCACTGCTGTGAGGACATGACACTCACTGGATAGAAATGGAGTACCATCTTTTTTAATTTGGGTGCTCCCACAACAAACATGGAGAGGACGTTGTCAACAGGGTCAGTTCTCTGCCTCTGTTTCCTCTAGCTGTAGTTTTCTCCCCAGTGTTCATCAGAGAAATCACACTAAACAAACCTTGTCTGTTCTTGCATCTTCTGAGCTCAAGTAATTTACTATATTTTGCCATGTATAATGCACACATTTTTGCCCAAGTTTTTGAGGGAAAAATAAGGATATGCATTATACATAGGTAGTAGATAAAATACCTTGTATCTGTTCTTATATTTTGTAATTATTTGTTACATAAAACTTCTTATGTCATAATATGTTAAAAATAAATGCTCAAATTACTTAATAATACAAAAAACAAGTACTTAAATATAAATAAATTAAAAATTAAAAATTAAAGTTTTTTTCCTGAAAGTTTGGGCTAAAAACATGGGTGTGCATTATATATGGCAAAATACATAATCAGCCTGACTCTGACAGAGCCTGTCTCAATTCCCAACATAAGACAAAAATACTTTATTCAGCAAGGATGAACAAATGGAAGAGAATAGAATCTGGAGAAAAATTAGCAATTCCAAAAAGGATGCCCATCAGATTCAACATCTTATGAAGAAGAATTTCTATTGGAAATACAGTACAACTATGGAATGCAGTGAATTTGCATAACCAATGACTGCTGAGAGAACTTAGCATATGTAAAAGCAGAAAATGCCATCTGAACAAAGAAAGAAAAGTACAGAAAGATTACATGGACCCCACAAGCCACTTTGTTCATCCCTATCTAGACTTGCTGTAATTCCTCTTCCTAATGTAACATAATATAATTAATTTTTATCTTTATTTTATAAATATGGGGTGGGACAAAATTAGGTTTATAGTTGTGAATTCATGAAACGCAGTTTATTCTTTTTTTTTTATTTTATCATTTTCCATACAAACAAATGTAAACCTACTTTTGCCCCACCCTGTATATACCATTCTGAGCATACTATTGATTTAAATACTTGTCTAGTGATTCTTGAATATTCAAAGTCACATTTGCAAATAATACATTTTTCTTTTTGTCAACATATATGCCTATTATTTCTTATCTTAAAAACCAAAACAACACTGAAGAATACTGTTGCATTTAGGTCAGCTTTTTGTTTATTTGGACTTCAATGGAAAGAGTAATGAGTTTTATCTTTAAATGTTTAAATGAGTTGTCTTTTTTTTTAAGATTTTTTTATTTATTTATTTTTTTAGAGAGGGAAGGGAGGGAGGGGGAGAGAGAGAGAGAGAGAGAGGGAGAGAAACATCAATGTGCGGTTGCTGGGGGACATGGCCTGCAACCTAGGCATGTGCCCTGACTGGAAATCGAACCTGCCATGCCTGGTTCACAGCCCACACTCAATCCACTGAGCTACACCCGCCAGGGCATGAGTTGTCTTTATATGTTTGGTTTTTAATACTAATATTATTTGGCAGATCACAAATGTATTTTTTGGCTTGTAGTTATCTAAAGCTATGGAAAATCAGAAGGGAATGTTGAATTTTTCCTTTTGACATTAAAATAATGAGTTATATTGATAGTGTTTATCATATTGAACCATTCATACCTTTGAAACTGAACCCCTTTGGTCAAAGTGCATTGTCTTTATTAGAGTACTGTATTCTATCTGCTATTTTTATTTGATTTATTCATGATTTATGTTTTATTGCATTGAGTTTAACAAATACAAAATGTATAATTTCAACACTTTGGAATGTATTGAAATTTGCTTTATGACTGAGTTTGTGAGCTACTTTTTCATTTTTAAAAAATTAGATTAATTCCATTGGGGTGACATTGGTTAATTAAAATTATATAGATTTCAGGTGTACCATTCTACAATAAATCACCTGTAAACTGTATTGTGTGTTCACCACCCCCAACTCGAGTCCCCTTCCATCACCATTTGTCTCTCCTTTACCCTTGTCTACCTCCCCCAACCCTCTTTCCCTCTGGTAATCTCTGTACTATTGTCATGAGGGGTTTTCTTATTAATTTAATCATATTTGATCACTGATGCCCTTTTTAATTATACGTTAAGACTTCTCAATACATCTTTGAAATCTAATTTTGTCAAAATATATCATTCTAGCATCTTGGTTATTGTTTTTCTTCCATTGGAAATAGTTAGAAATAGAGACAGAAGCACAGATAGAGAGATAACAACACTGAAAAATGTATATCTCTACATAAAGATAGATGATTACAGAGAGGTAGATAAAATAGATACATATCCAATGTGTATATGTGTGTATATTATATAAATAGGTTATTTTAAAATCTTATTAATATTAGGTAAACAGCAATTAAATGTGATTTTTTTCACCCAGCAATTCACTTCTAGGAATTTATCATGAAAATTAGGGATCTGTTGTAAAATTAACAACAAAAATTAAAAACCAATTAAACATCCAAAAACAGAGTTTTTCATATTGTTTTCCTTATTCATATTGTGGTCCAGTCATGGGATGGACTACTATTCACCCATTAAAAGGGATGTAGTACATACATGACATAAAAATGTGTTTACAACGTATTTTACAAAACAGACTGGGAAACAGTGTAAATAGAATAATTCTTTTTATTTTATGGTATTTGTATACAAAATAATACCATGGCATTATTTATACCATTTGTATATTATGCATATATATGCATGCATTATGCATAGAATAAAATATTAAAAATATAGAACCATCCTTATCTCTAAGAAGTTGGGCTAAATATGTTGTGTTTTTTTCTTTTATCTGTATTTTCCAATTCACTGCAATGCATATATGTATTTGTTAATTAAAAACATATGAGAAGATAATATTTCAGAATATATCATCTGTAGAAGGACAGAATTTCTAGAATCCTGCCATGATTTGTTTATATAGCCAGATCCTACTTACCTTAGCCTCAGGATGGGAGAAAATTTGGACATTTATATGTCCTTTTCAAAGTACACCTTTTAATTTTCTTTTTGACATAGGTATATTATGCTGCTGTCTGAAAGTAAGCATATACTTTTTATCCTTACCATTTCATCTTCTCTTTGCATTTTGGGATTCCTATGAACATTTAAGCATTGGCTGTGTGCCACTTTTTTCCTCCAAGCTTGACTATTCAGATCATATCCAACAGTGCATCTCAAAGAAGCTTTACCTAATTTAAAACCCTTATGTGAATAAAATGTCAACACAGTTTCTCTATAAGCTCTCAGCAAACCAGTGTGTCAAACACGCTGGCACTGTTGGATAGAGAGTAAATGATTTTTACTTGTTGTGTGCTTTATATTCTTTAACAAAGGCTAGGAGAGGAAATTGTTTTTTTCCCTCCCCTCTCCTCTTCCCCCGACATTTTTCTCTTTAGTCTGCTTCCAGTGCCCTTGAAGGCTGTATTGAATCTGACAAAGGATAAACTAGCAGGGAGTGGGAGAAACTAAAGATACCAAGGGGCTCCAACTGCCTGTTGAAAATCTGTTTTTACAGAGCACCTGGGTCACTATCATCTGATAGGCTTTTCTCTACGTATTATTGTGTTTATGGGCAGAAAAAAATGCCAGCATCCCTTGTTGCTGAGCACTACTCTACAGAATTCTGCCACCTTCATTTTCCACTTAGTACCTCATTTTGTTTGAAACAGGCTGCTTCTCCAGCTTTGTCTGTGATCACCAAGAACACACAATCTCTTGTCTGTTCACTGAGTGACCTTTATATTTGACTAAAGGTCAAACACATCTTGAAACCTAAACCATTTTTGGCAAAGAGGTCTTTAAAAAAATGAAACTGAGACTGCCCAACACAGAAATAGATGCTTCTGTTTTCATTGTTATTCATCAAGTGTTTCTCTGTGCATTTTGGGAATTTGGAAATTCATCACCAGTGTTCAGAAATGAATGCAACCTCACAGACAGGAGCTTCCCTCGGGTGTGGTGAACTGGTGGCAGCTCCAGCACTTCAGTGTTATTTTTATTTCTTGGAAGGGCAGTGGGTTGAGGGAGAGTCCCACACTCCTGCCAAAATCAAGTGGTTTCAAGAATCAGGCAGCTGGACCGTCACCAGGGAAGTCAAAAATGGGAGGATGTTGGCACTGAGACCTGATACAGGAGATAATATGAAACTCACATGCATATCCAATAACTAGTTCAGAAGCCTCAATAACCTCTGTGACCTTGGAATCTCAAGCAGATTTCTCTTCTCATATATACTCTGACTGGAAGGAATGTATTTTGGAGCAGAACCAGCACTGAAAAGTGAAGACAGAGCCTTCTTAAGCAAGCTGGTTTCTCTTTCCTTCCTGGGCATCTCCCCCACCCTCATCCTACAGTCTGCACATGTGTCTGTATGCAGTAGAATTCAGGCAAAAACAAACACAACTTTAGGGATGATGAATGGTCAAAGAGGGACCCTTTCAAGATGTTTGGGCTTAACAGATGAAAGTACAGGCACAAGGTGTAATTTACCCTCAACCCGTGCCCCCACCGGGGAAGATCTTGGATTTCACACTCTCCCTGGACTTAATGACAGATGGGTGCCCTTCTTCTTAACACTACAGCAATGCAGGCTGGTTGGTAACTAAAAAGTCATAACAAAATACTGAACTAGAAAGAATAAAAACTTAGACTGAGATATCCATTCAAAGAAAAAATCAAAATGGCTCAATATTAAAACATTCAAGTGTATATATAATAGATGAATATTTTGAATAACATCCAGGTCATAAATTATTATATTTCTTTCAATTTATACTCTGTAAATTATACTCCAAGAGGAAAAATGTACCTGAACAATATAAATATATATTTTTGCTTAAATTCTACTACTACTTTTGAATAAATATAGAACCATGCCATGTTAAAGAGTGTTAAGAAAAGTTTAGTTGATATGACAGATAAATCCCAAAATTTCACATACACTACAAGTTTTAAGGCCAAGAACAGCACTTAGGAATTCTTATGTTGCATTCAGAGCCCCAGGCTGACATCTGCATCATCAATGCATGGCTCCTAAAAGATCCATGGGCATCCATGTAACCCACAGAAGGGAGAAGAGAATGTGGAGGGTCACAGGGTGGAGGGGCACTGGTTACAGACCAGACCTGGTAGTTGTACTCATCCCACTCACCCTACAATGCATTGGCCAGAGCCCAGTCACATGGCCACATCTAGATGTAACAGGAGCTGAGAAGAGGAGTCCGTGACTGAGGAGCCCTGCCCCAGTAACAGTGCTACACTATGGAAGAATAACCCCAGTCAGAGCCAGCTGTCCCTGCCACAGCACCTGACCATCTCTCTCAGTGCTTTTCAAAATTAGTCCCTCCAAGTCTGAAACTATGCTCCTGTCTCTCATTTCACCTAGAGAAGCTTCACCTATCAATTTCAGTTTCTTAAATTTCTTTTTGAGTTTCATTGGTTTTAAAAATGAAGGACGAAAATCATATGATCATCTTGATAGTTGCAGAGAAAGCTTTTGACAAAATTCAACATTAATGTATAATGAGTACTTTCAATAAAGTGGGTGTAGAGAGAACATTCTTTAATATAAGAAAGACTGTCTATGACAAACCCATATATAACATCATAGTTTTAAAAACTACTATGCTTCCATTAAAATCATAGCACAGAGGATGAAAGATCACATCCAAAATGATAACAAAAACCAGAAAACTCTAAATTTAACCAAAAATGATATCAGCTTTAATAAATTCTCCATTTTTTTTTTCTTTTGGCTAATCCTATCTACACACTGGGGTCAAAGCAGAATATTCAGACACACAAAAATAAGGAAATACAATAACTATAATCTCATAGCTCAGTGGTAACCACAATTATTACTATGCATATTTGCTGTATCTGTAAGCAAAAAAATAGCAGACTACACATACTGCTTTGTTCATGTATCACTCCACATAAAAGAATGTACTTTTAAGGTACAATTTTTACTGGCACAATAATCTGTTATATAAATGCACCATAATTTAACTAATTAACCTTTTAACATTACACATGTAGGTATGTTCCAATTTTTCACACTTACAAATAAAATATTGTGATTCATTCATTCATTTATTTATTTGATAAATAGTTGTTTATTCTTTGTGCTAGAGATACTATGGTGAATAAATCAGGGGAAAAAGATTAAAAACATCTGTGCTTGAGGTTCCATTGAAAGGGACAGACTATAAATAAGAAAATGAATAAAATATATGCACATTCAATGGTAATAAGAAAAACAATAAAAGAGGAATGGAAAGTAAGTGAAGAAATAAACTTAAGTATGAAAAGGGAGGCTAGAGAAAGTCTTACTGAGTAAGCAACACTTTTTTTAAATTTCATGTTGGTGTGGCTCAGTGGATTGAGCACCAACCTGAAAACCAAAGGGTCACCAGTTCAATTCCCAGTCAGGGTACATGCCTAGGTTGCAGGTCAGGTCCCCAGGGGGAGGCATACAAGAGGCAACCACACATTGATGTTTCTCTCCCTCTCTTTCTCCTTCCTTTCCCCTCTCTCTAAAAATAAATACATCTTTAAAAATTTTTTTAATTCATATTTCCATTATAGTTTGCACTCAACATTATTTTGTATTATGTTTCTATGTACAGCATAGCAGTTAAACAATCATATTACTTTACAAAGTGTTCCCCTCAATAATTCAAGTACCCACCTGGCAACGTACATAGTTACTACAATATAATTGACCCTATTCCCTGTGCTGTAATTTACATTCCCATGACTATTTTATAACTACCAATTAGTACTTCTTAATCCCTTCACCTTTTTACCCACTCCCAAACCTCCCTCCCATCTGGCAACAATCAGTGCGTTCTCTGTACCTTGAAGTCTGTTTCAAGTTTATTTGTTTATTTTGTTCTTTAGATTCCACATATAAATAAAATCATATGGTATTTGTTTTTCTGTGTCAGGTTTATTTCATTTAACATAATACCCTCTAGTTGATCCATGCTATTTGAAATGGTAAGATTTCATTCTTTTTATGGCCAAGTAATATTCCACTATATATGTGTACTAAAGCTTTTTTTCCCACTCATCTATTTATGAGCACTTGGGTTGCTTCCATATCTTGGCTACTGTAACATTTTTAAAAGGCCTGAAGGAAGTAAGAAAACAATCTGTAAATATTTAAGGAAAGAATCTACTTCAAGTGCAAAGGCCCTAAGGCAGAGCATGCCTGGCAGGTTGAAAGGACCAAGATGGCTAGCACTGGTAGGAGATGAAGTCAGAGGGATAACAGGGTGAGGGTCAGATTGCACTTGTTTTCCTGACATGATTATTGATAATGCTCCACTTTCATTGCTAAACATGTTTCAGTTGAGAGGATAAGTTACAGAGTTGCCTTTCTTAAAGCCACTATAAGGTCTTCGACTTTTTTTGTTAAATAGGAAGCATTTTGAACAAAAGATTGACATCTTATGTTTTCTGAAGTCATTCTGTTTGTTGGACAGAGAAAAAAGGAAGGGAGAAATATGAAAGCCAAAAATCCTGTTAGGAGGCTATTGCATCAGCCACATTAGAAATGACAGTGACTCTGACTCAGCTGGAGAAGATGAGAATGGATAAGATTCTTGTCATATAAGGAAAGTACAGCCTACGAGACTTGCTGATGGGACATAAGATAAGAAAAAGATAAAGGAGGAGTGAAGAGCAACTGTTATTTTTATCCTGAGAACTGGAGTTTCCATACACTAAGTTGGACAAAACTGCAAGTAGAGTGGGTATGGGAAATGAGGTTAGAAGTACAGTTGGGAGAAGTTAAGTGTGAAGTGACTATCAGAAACCTGGATCAGACAGTTTGGGCTGCTGTAACAAGTATACCACACACTGAGTAGTTTAAACAACAAATATTCTATTTCCCCATTCTGGAGACTGGAAAGTCCAAGATCAAGGTGCTGGAAAATCTGATGTTTAGTGAAAGCCCACTTCCTGGTATGCAGAATTTTGACATAGGGGGATTATTTTGACCTATGCCTCCATCAGGATTTAGCCAAAAAACAGAGGCAATAGGGGATATATATTAAAGATTATTTGTAACAAATTGGCTTGTGCCATAGTGAGAGCTGGCAGAATGTCCAAAATCCATAAGGTAGGCAGGCCATCAGGAAGACAAGGCTGAAAATGCACACAGGATGAAACTCCTGTCCCAGGGTGTAATTTTGCTTCATCAGAAAAGTCCCCGTTCTGCTCTCAAGGCCTTTCAACTGATTGAATCCAGCCATCCAGATGACCGAGGACAGGGGTATCAAACTCATTTTCACCAGAGGCCACATGATCAGCCTCACAATTGCTTTCAAAGGGCTGAACGTAATTTTAGGACTGTACAAATGTAATTACCCCTCAACAGTAAAGTGAGAGCTCAGTGCTGCTGCCAGATAGAAACGAGGTTCCAGGCTGGATAAAACAAGATGGAGGGCCAGATTCGGCCGTAGGCCTTGTGTTTGCCACCTGTAATCTAGGATAATCTCCCTTACTTGAAGTCAACTGATTATGGATTTTAATAACATCCACAAAATGCCTTCAGAGCAACACCTAGATTAGTGTCTGATTGAATAACTGGAAACTATAGCCTAGCCAAATTGATGCATAAAGCTAACCATGGCAATCTAGGGGGCACAATATAATCACAGGCATCCTTCTCTGACAAAGAGTCAGAGAAGAGGATGTGATGACAGAAGCAGGGTTAGACAAGAGAGTGTAAAAACAGAAGCAGAGGTCAGAGAGAGATTCAAGGGCGGTAGCCTGTTGGCTGTGAAGATGGAAGGAGGAACCTTGAGTCAAGGAATTCAAGTGGTCTCTAAGGGGGGAGGGGGGCGGGCAGCAGAGAAAGAGATTCGCTCCTAGAATCTCCAGAAGCAACATAGTTCTCCTGCCCATCTCAAAGCTGTGGCTTCCAGAACATTAAAGTAATAAATTGATATTGTTTTAAGCCACCAAATTTTTTTGGTAGTTCTAATGGTTTGTTAGAGTAATAATAGGAAACTAATATATATGTGAATGTAAGTAGAGGTGTGTGTGGTGTATGTGTGATCTGTTTCTGGATTTCCCATTTGGTTCTATTAAGGTTGGCCCATCCACTCCTGCACCAGTATAATATTTTGTTGATTATTTTGATATAGGATGTATTTTAACATCTACTAAAGAAAGTACCTTCTAATTATCTTTCATCGCTTCTCGGCCTTTTGGCTAAGATCAAGTGTCTAATTATCTTTCAAATTGCTTTGGCTATTTATATTGTTTAATTTTTTTAGAATAAATTTAGAAAACATTTCCCAAGTTCCTCTCCAAAAAATATATCATTGCAATTCTAGTTTTCATCACATAAAATTAGAATAGTATTAAAATTTTAACATTATTTTTCTCTGTATGTATTCAAGTATTCAACTAAGTACAGAAAAGTACCAAGCAAATATTTATATCTATATAGAGATATGTAAATACATCCATTTGTGGGTATCTGAGTTATAGTATGTTCTGGACACATTATACTTTCTTTAAAATTTTATGTATTTACCAGTTTTCCCCCAGTACATTTGTGCAGTAGGTTGTGTGATGGGTTTATGTGTAGTCACCACCCAAAGATACCAAGTCCTAATCCCCAAATTTGTGTATGTTGATTATTTTGAAAAGAGATCTTTGCAGACATAATTAGGTTAAAAATCTTGAATGAAATGAGGACATTACCTTCAATAATCCAGATGAGCTCTAAATGATGTTACAAGTATACATATAAGAGAGACACTGAGAAAGAAGGAAAAGTGACCACAAAGGCAGAGATTGGAAGGATGAGGCCACCCATCAAACAAATAACATCTACAGCCAACAGACGCTGAGAGAAAATTAACAAAATTTCCCACACAGTCTTCAGAAAGAGTGCAGCCCTACAGAAACCCTGATCTCAGGGAACTGTGAGAAAACAGATATCATATGCTTTCAGTGCCTATTTTGTGGTAATTTATTACAGTAGCACTAGAAAAGTAACACAGTATGCTTCACCTTTATTTCAGAATCCTCTTATAACATCTGGCAAAAGGGTACTAAAGCCAAAGTTTAAGAACTGCTGTTTTAAGTTCCTGTTGTTTCGTTTTGTTTTGTTTTGTTTTGTGGTCACATTCAACCAGACCCAACCCTCCAGAAAAAGTTGGTAGATCTTTTTAAATAATTCCTCCATGTTGTTTATTTTTAAGAATTGTTTTTATTTTGCTATTGTAACTAGGATATTTTACTTTCATTATAATTTCTAATTCATTTTTATTAGTATAAAAAGTTACTAGCTTTTGTATATTTACTTTATAACAAATCATATTTATAAACTCTATTGGAAATTCTGATAGCTTTTCAATTTATCTTCATGTGTTTTTCAGATAGACAAATATATCATTTGCCGATAAAATTATTCATTATCTTCCCAATATTTACACCATTTATGTCTTGCTTTGTCTTATTGTTTTGCTCAGAATGTCCAGAACAATAAATACAATTATAGTTATCTTCATCTAATTTCAGGTACTTATTCTAGTGTGTCATTGTTAAGTATGATATTGAGTGATTATTTCAGACATTCTTGTCATATCAATAAATGTTATTTTTCTGATACATCAACAATAATATTTCCTTTTAATCAACAATGATACTAAATTGTATCCAGTGTCTAGTAAGAAAAAGCTGTATACTTTTGTCCTTTTTCATAATGTTAATACTTTCTTGTTTCTTAACTGAAGTCAGTTTAGTCATTGTTTATTATTACTTTATGAATCTTATTTGTTAACATTTTACTGGGAATTTCACATTTATAGGTGAGATTTATGGGCAGTTTTCTATTTTTCAATATCGTCTTTAAGTTTTTAACTGAAATGTTACCTTCATAAAATGATTAGGAAGTTTCTACTTTCTTCAATAGTCTGAACATGCTTTATTCATTTTCCTCTTTCAAGCTATTTTTATGTTTATCAGATAATGCATGTGTATAATTAAAATATAGAAAAAGGTTACTAAAGGCTTCTAATGAAAAAAAGCAATATTCTGACCAACATTTTGCTTAGTCCCATACCTCCTTTCTTAGCTATTATTTTTCTAGCTCTACATTTCTGTACAATTGTTTGTAGTGTTGTTTCTTGATTCCCAAAATGTAGACATTATTTATAAACTTGTAGTTATGGAGATTATGTTTTCCATACCTCTAATTTTCCCTTCCTCAAAACCCTCAACATAATTTTATTAATACTAGTTGTTTAAATAAATAGATTTTTGTGGTATGTTATTTACCACTGAGACAGAGTGGTCTATGATCATGCTTATTTCCTAATACAATTTTCCTCTGGCATCAGTACCTGTTTTTTTGTAACTAATATAGTTTTCTTTGTGCTTTTTACTAATTTTTAAAAGTATATCCATTGATCTATTGATAATTTTTCCAAATGTTTAAATATAGACCCATGACTCACTTCTTTATGGCCTGGCGCACACTTGGTCATCTGCAGACTTCATTACTCCTCTGTGACAAATGCCCTGTTTCTTATGTTGTGTCTTTCTGCCTTGTTTTACTCATCATTTTGCTAAAGAACAATTCAATAACTTCTGAAAAAGAGTACATGAAAGATAAACATTTTTAGTGCTCTCATATTTTACCATGGGATTAGTAGATTGAGAATATACAGTTAGCCACTAAAAATAATTTTCACTCAAATGTTAAGATTTTGCTCAACAGTTTTCTAGCATCCAGTTATATTTTTGAAAATTCCAGTATCATGTAGTGATTACCATTTATTCCCATGTGGCTTTTTTCCTTTCAGAAGAAGCCTCAGATTTTGCTCTATTCAAGGAACATGTATAAAAGACCCACAGACAAAGCCAAAGTGGGGAAGGGTTGAGGGTGAAAGTGGGGATGGGTGGGAGAGGGAAAGTGGAGACAACTGTACTTGAACAATAAGAAAATAAATAAATATTTTTTAAAAAATATAAAAATGTTTTTAAATAAAGTGTCATGATGATATGATGTAGGGTGAGCATTTTTCATTCATTGAACTGGACACATGGGTCCTTAAAGTCTGAGGACTTGGATCCTTCACTTTGGGGATTTCTCTTCAAGTTGTTTTACTCTGTTTTCTCACCGGTCTCTTCTTAAGCTCTCTGCTGTTTGGATGGGGGACTTCAGGCATTGATTCACAGATTTTATCTTTTCAACTGTTTTGTGAACTTCTTTGTGTCCTCATTTCTAAGAGCATTCTTCATTTTGTCTTTCAGCCATTTAATTAAATTGATGGGGTTGCTTTATTTCAAATTTCTAAGATTTCCTTATGTTCTAATGATCCTTTTTGTAAAAGACCATCCAGTTACTCATGAATGCAATGTTTTATCATATAACTTTTCCTATATCACAGAGCATATTAATAACTGTTTTATATTTTGAGAGGGCAGCATAGTTTTCTTCTGCTCTTGATTTGCTTTTAATTTTTCCCCAACGTCATTTCCCCTAATCACTTTTTGGTTTGTGTTTTGTTTTGTTTTGTTTTGTCTTGTTCTCCATCTTTAATTTTAAAAGCACTCAAATATCTGGTATTCTTTGGCTGTCTCTTCCATCTATGAATAAGTCAATAAAGTTTTTGGAAACTTGGTGGGCACATGCAGTCTTATGGAGTGGTGGTCAGTATAATGCAATGAAGCAGCATTCCTTATTCTTTTTGAGAAACTCTCAGGCCTTTTCTCAGGGGCTGTTCAGTTTCTCCAAGTGATAATCTTCAATTCTCCTGTGTGAGGGGCGTAGGGCAGCTTTGATCCTGACTGTGTGATCCAACCCATTTCAAAGACAGGGGTTGATGAGGAAAGGTGGGGAGCAGAGAAAAAGGAAGTGGCAGAACTCACCAATGCACATCTGTTCTTTTAGTACAGCATCTTTCATTCTTCACCATTCACAGTGTTCTTGAATACAGAAGGTCTCTGGTTCTATTTCTTCTCAGACAAGATTTATTGTCTTGAGGTAGTAATCATGTAGTCAGTGAGTGGATACTGGCTATTATGTGGGCATAAAATCATTCTAGTTATTCTATGGACTTTCAGCCAATCAACGAGCACTCAGCATTAAATTTTCTGTCTTGCAAGGTGCTGAGCCTTTCCTGAGTTTTGCTGGGTAAATCACTGAGCATCTCTTCATTTTCCTCTTATGCCAAGTCTTAATATTTCAGCTTCCCACTGCTCTGTGCAGTTTCCCTTCTGTAGCCATGTTCCATCGGCTAAATACAAGTTGAAATTTCTCTTCCATTCAGCTACTATCTTTTCCCAAAATCTCTTTATCCTCATAGGTCTTCTATCCTTTTTTATTTTTATTATTATTTCTTAATATCTTTTGTTGGAATTTGAAAAAGGAAGACACAAACAGTTGAGTTAAACTATTTAGTTTATCTGAAATCTCCTGGAACATTTTTAAATACTATGAGAAATAACTTTTCTTTGAATGTGGGCCAGGAATTGTCCATTATATCATTAGACCCGTGCCTTTATGGCACTAGAAACATTGACAATTTTTTTACTCTATTCTATTTATATATTTAGATTTTATGCTTTTGATTCAATTTTGTTCATTAGTATTCACTTAGAAAGTGTTCCATTCCTTCAATGATTTTGAATTTTATTGTAGCACTGCATATAGCATTGTGATACAGTTTTTGAAATTTTGCTGTTCTTGCATATTGTACTCCTGTTTTATATTCCTAGTGTACATTTATTTGACATTTATAATTAACTCTGTCAGAAGCCTATATTTTTATTGGATGTCTACATTAAATACATATAAATATTTATTTTTCTCTTTTTTTCATTTTGTAGTTATTGTTAGTTAATTTATTTTTCTTACATTTCTTAAGGCTATTGTATTGTCACTTTTAAAACTTCATTAGTAAAATGCCTATTTTTTATTTTCATTCTCTCTTATTTAATAATAAAAGGACATGTGGCTACACATATTATTTGTCATTTATTTCTAAATACATAGTCTATAAGTAAATTTTGATTTCTTTCTCTGATTTGAGAGTTATTAATGAAAGTTTTCTTTTTAGTGTTAAATTCTTTAGTTGACACCTCCTTAATTACTTTTAATTTTATTACATTATAGTCAGAAAATGTGGATTTTCAGATTTGTGATTTGGTAATATTTTTAAGACTTTGTCTGTGACCCCAAAATGGGTTTTTTGTCCCTAAATATGCCAAAGGAGCTCAAAAAATACATCTTTTCTTTGTAGAGTCCATGGTTAGATGTACTTATGCCATTCTCCTGGATTCCCCTGTCATTTTGCAGGAGCACATGCATTAGTAATTTCTTGAGAAAGAAAAAAGTCTGAAAGGAAAATGTGTTGAGTGTTCAAGTATCTGAAAATGACCTTATTTTGCCATGTGATTGGTAGTTTGGCTGGATAGGCAATTATATATTAGAAATTATTTGAAGGCATTGTTCCATTGTATTCTAGCATCCAACATTATTTATATACTCTACACACAGATTTACTTTGGTCTACTTTATTTGGTAATGACTCAGGGAGAAGTTTTAGAGTATCTCCATCTATCACATTTCTGTCAAATTATCCTTGGATGCACATTTTTTGCTTTCTCTGTTTCAGTGTGACCTGATTTGGAGAATAAAGATTCATGATGCTTCACTTATTATAAACTTTACTTTTTATTATAAAATAATATTCACTACCCTGTTTAACATTTTTTCTGCAAAGTTTACCTTACGAGTTTGAATAATTTTGCTTGCATCTACCAAATTTGCCCTTGGCAAGCATTTACTGTAAATAATCTGTGTCATTTCTTCAGATATATCCTACTTCATGAGAAAGATATCATTAGATTTTGTTTTCTGAGCAAAGACACTTTGTCATTTAACAGATGTTTCCTATTTTTTCCTTATTAGTGTATTACATTCAGTCGTACCTTTGACATTTTCAATGTTTCCTTGTTATTTTCTATTTTTTATTAATTTACATTTGTTTGCATTTTCTCCATTAACTTAGAAAATATATATCATAACCATATTTAATTCTAACCTAAATTTAAATACTATTTACTTTTAAGGCTTTATTTCAGTAATTCTTTAATGTATTTATTTACTTAATGTTTAATCAGGGCTACAATAGTCCCATTGCTCTCTCAGGTAGTTGTGTTTTTCTCCTTTATGTACATTAAACAATAATTTCCTTTAGCCACCGCCATCGCCCCACCATCCAGGCTCTTTTTTGGGACCATGCTGAATCACTGAGGACTTTCTAACACTCACTGAAATAGTGTTCATTGGGTCAGGGTGCTAAACAATTCCTAAATGAAAAGTTTTTGGACTTTTTCCTCTTTTTCTATAGAATAGAAGATGAAGAATAATGGCCATTTTTTATAATAAAGGAACTTGAATATGCATTTCCATTTATTTAAAGGTCATTAATGAGTGTCTGATTCATTATGGATATTTTTAACTGGAAAATTACCAATAACATTTATCCAATGATAGTTCATATCCTTTCCCAATGAAAACTATTAATTTGTATCAATCATGCTTTAAAGAATTATTTATGGTATAATTTCAACAATGGAAAACAAAAAAGAATATAGGGATATTTACTAGCATGTTAACATTAGATGTATCTGGTAGGAATGAACTATGACTTTTTTTTCTTAAAATTTTATGTTGTTCAATTCTTACACAGTGTGTATCCCCTTTATTATGAGAAATTTCCACATAGTACATTATAACAATTATGCTTAAAACATCATAAATTCAAACAAACCTGAGACTTATTTTTAATCCTCACCTGAGGAAATGTTTATGGATAGAGGAAGTGAGGGGTGGGGATAGAGAGAGAGAAACATCACTGAGAGAGAGAAATGTCAATCAGCTGCCTCCTATACATGTTCCAACCAGGGACTGAACACACAACTTAGCTATGTGCCCTGATTTGGGATTGAACCCACGACCTTTTGGAGGTATGGGGCAATGCTCCAACCAATTGAGCCAACTGGCCATAGCAAATAACACTACAATTTTCAGGCAAGGTAAAGATGGACTTCTTTTATTTAGTCTTAATTTAACCTAGTAGTTTCTTTATTACTTCCACCTAAATTTCAACCTCTTGCTAGTAAATGAGAAAAAAAATTAAAGAAAAGCATTAAACTGATTTCTGCCTCTGGCTGTGATGGAATTCCAAAAAACAAACCTATGTTCCTGTTGAGAAAAGCTACATGATCTTTTTTTTTAACTTTTCCTAGTCAAGATGGTGGCATAGGTAAATGTGGTACTCAAATCCTCCTACAACAATGTCACAATTACAACTAAACTACAGAACAGCTGTCATTCAGAACCACCTGAAATCTAGCTGAATCGCAGTCCTACATCTAGGGATTTAAAGAAGAAACCACATTGGACTGGTAGGAGGGGCACAGATATGGAATAGACTGGTCCCAGACCCTTGTGCCAATAAAAATTGTGAGAGATATCTCAGCTGCAGAGGTCCCCTCTGAGCAGTGAGGGATCCCAGCCCCATAGCAGGGTTTTGGTGCCAAGAAAAGGAGTCCCCATAATGTCTGGCTATAAAAACCATTAGGGATGTGGCTGAGGGCTTCTGAAGCCCCAGAAAGTTCCTCTTAAAGGACCTGCACAGACTTAGACTCACTCCCTCTGAGCTCCAGCACTGGGGCAGCAGCATGAAAGGAACCAGGGAAACACAGGGAGGAACTGAATTGTCTGGCATCAGGTCAGTACCTGGAGGGGTAGCTTTCTCCCAGACAAAAGTTCTGAAAGAGGCCATTGTTTCTTTTCTGAGATCTCCCCTCCACCTTTCACAAAGCTGGTAGGTGGGCTCCATCTCCATCAACTGGCTTACACTGTTTGCCCCACCCTGGTGTGATTCCCTGAGGCTCCCCCACCCAAATTATGGACCTACCCAACCTGTTTCCAGTGGCTTTTCTATTCGAATAGTCTGTCTTGGCTCATGCTTCAGACTTTCTTAAAATCTCTCAGACAAACAGCATCTGACCTCTGTGTGCTGCATACCTCTTGCTAAGTGGCCCCAGGCCAAGCAGCAGCCGCAGCTGGCCCTGGTTTGCAGCTTGGCCTCACCTGGGCACCTCTAGTCCCAGCATGAGTGACAACCATCTGCAGATCACTTTGTAGCTCATGCCAGGTGGACCCAGGCAGAACACAGGTGTCTGCTGATCTTGGCTTGTACCTCCCAGAAAGCTTCCAAGCCAATGCACCAGGTGGACAGTTTCAGACTATGTCACAGCACCACCCAATCACATCCACAAGCAACACACTTGAGAGGCAAACTCAGCAGGCACTAGAGCTCTGTCAAAGTAAGTACTGCTCTATGGGGTAGTCAGTGTTCACAGCCAGTCCTTGCAATTGATCAGCCCAGGGATAAATCCCTCTCACTGACATGCTACCAGCAATCAAGGCTCAACTACAAGAAGGTGGTTTATGGAGCACCCAGCTCCAGTAATCAGAGAGGCTGTGTCACTAGGTTCTATAGGATACCTACTACATTATGCCACTCTACCAAGCATGGAAGCCATAACAGCTCTACCTAGAAACATAGGAAAGCAGCCAAAATGAGGATACCAAGAAATGTCCCAAAAGAAAAACAGAACAGAACTCCAGAAAAAGAACTAAACAAAATGGAAACATGCAATCTACTAGTTGCGGAGTTCAAAACATTGGTTATAAGAATGCTCAATGACCTTAGTGAGAACTTCAACAGCATAAAAAAGGACATGGAAACCATGAAAAAGAACCAGTCAGGAATGAAGAATCAACAATAGAGTGGATGAAGCTGAGAATCAAATCAACAATTTGAAATATGAGGAAGCAAAAAACACCCAATCAGAACAGCAAAGAGAAAAGAGAATTTTTTAAAAATAGGATAGTGTAAGGAAGGAGGTCTGGAACAACTTCAGCCTCACCAAAAATCACATCATGGGGGTGGTTCCAAAAAAGAGAGAGAGAGAGTCAGAAATTAAAAACTTATTTGAAAAAATAACAGAAAACTTCAATTTGTGAACTGAAGAAAAAGGACAACACTGAGGCTGAGAGAGCATTCTGCATCTTTGTGTGGATACTCTCTACTTTTCTAATATAAATGTATGCCTCCTTGCCCCTGCTGCTTGTACACTTCATCTGCAATAAATCTCTCATGGATGTGTGTGTGTGTGTGTGTGTGTGTGTGTGCGTGTGTGTTTTATGAGTCTATTAAGTTGCTGAAAACTAGACAATATATTTTTAAATAAATTCAAAATACTTTTGCCTCTTTCAAACCATTGAGCCATTTCTTTTTTGTTTTATTAATGCAGCACTGAGGTATTTCCAGATCACTAATGAGAAGCAATCTCTGTTATCCATTTATGTAGTCATTTAATGCATGTTGAGCATCTGCTCTCTACAATCCTAAAGCTTAGAAATTAAACTATAACAGTAGGAAGATAGTTGATATGGAAAAGCAGTTGCAGAACTTCTCTGATGAAACTGGAGAAAATATCTTGATACTTCAGGTAAAAGAAGAAACATTCTCTTTCTACTCCTGGACACATCTATTTGATCAAGAGATGATGAAATTAGGCCGCATTTGATCAACATGCCTGTTTTGTTGCCCTACAATGTTTATTTTAAAAAAATTAAATACTTTTACTTGAAGCATGAACTCTGTAATCTGACATGCTTTTCACTACTCCCTAACCTTTTACAACTTGCTTATTTTATTTATTTATGTTGATGATGTTTGAATTTGTGGTCCTGAAAGCTTATTTTAAAACAGAATTTGACACATGTAGATATGCTTAAACTTTCTAGTTGATATGTTCAACAATTACTTTTGTAACCATTGTGACACAGTCCTATTTTTTATTGTTATAACACACTGACCAGCAACTTGAAGACACCTGCTAAATTAAAAATATATATGTTATTATACATTTTGGAATATCTTAATACAATGTTAAATTTTAAAACCAAACTGATTATTAAAAATAAGCATTACATGCCACTTCTACTTTAGATGTAGAACACCACGATAGTACATTACTCCTGCTCTCACAAGGAGAAAAATCCAGATAATCCACAAAGTCATAACTCTTCTTGAGCCTATTAGAAAGCTGAAGCTGTAAGGCAGCCAGGTAAACTAAATTTCAAAAGATCCTTCCTAGGACAGATGAAATACAATAACAGTTTCACTTTTGACAGAAGATGGTCAGAAAAGAGGTGACCACCAAAATAAAAACCTCAGTTTTGTTTTGTTTTCTATTTTAATTGTTGTTCAAGTACAGCTTTCTATCTTTTACTCCCAGCCCAGCCCATCCCCCCAGCCCTCCCCATCTCCCTCCCATTTCCACACCCCCCCTAGTTTTTGTCCATGTGTCCTTTATACTTATTCCTGTAAACCCTTCCCCTTTTCCTCTGAAATTTCCTCCCCTCTCCCCTCTGGTCACTATCAGCCTGTTCTCTATTTCAGTGTCTTTGGTTATATTTTGCTTGTGTGTTTGTTTGTTTGTTTGTTTGTTTTGTTGTTTAGGTTCCTATTAAAGGTGAGATCATATGATATTTGTCTTTCACTGTCTGGCTTATTTTGCTTAGCATAATGCTTTCCAGTTGCATACATGCTGTGGCAAAGGGTAGGAGCTCCTTCTTTCTCTCTGCTGCATAGAATTCCATTGTGTAAATGTACCATAGTTTTTTGATCCATTCACTTACTGGGGGGCACCTAGGTTGCTTCCAACACTTGGAGGGATCACATTACCTGATACCAAACTGTATTATAAGACCACTGTAATCAAAACAGCCTGGTACTGGCATAAAAACAGGCACATGGACCAGTGAAACAGAAGAAAGAGCCCAGAAATACACCCAAGTCTCTACAGTCAATTAATATTCAACAAAGGGGACAGCAACATAAAATGGAAGAAAAAATAGACTCTTCAACAAATGATGTTGGGAGAACTGGACAGCTACATGCAAAAAAAATGAAACTCAAGCACCAACTTACACCATACACAAAAATAAATTCAAGGTGGATAAAAGATTTAAATATAAACTGTTACACCTTTGAAGTCCTAGAGGAGAACATAGGCAGGAAAATCTCAGATATTTCACACAGCAATATTTTTACTAATATGTCCCCTAGAGCAAGGGACCTAAAGGAAAGAATAAACAAATGGGATCTCATCAAAATAAAAAGCTTCTGCATAGCTAAAGAAAACAGTATTAAAATAAAAAGAGAACCAACCATATGGGAAAACATATTTTCCAATGATACCTCAGACAAAGTTTTAATCTCCAAAATATATAAAGAACTTACAGGACTCCACTGTAAAAAGACAAGCAACCCAATTAAAAAATGGGCAAAGGACTTGAACAGACACTTCTCTAAGAAGGACACACAGAGGGTCCAGAGGCACATGAAAAGATGCTCAGTATCACTAGCTATCAGAGAGATGCAAATTAAAACCACAATGAGATACCCCTTCACATCAGTCAGAATGGCCATCATAAACACAACAACAAACAACATGTGTTGGAGAGGTTGTGGAGAAAAGGGAACCCTAGTGCACTGTTGGTGGGATTGCAGACTGGTACAACCACTAAGGAAAATAGTATGGAATTTTCTCAGAAAACTAAAAATGGATCTGCCCTTTGACCCAGCAATTCCACTACTAGGATTATATCCTAAGAACCCTGAAACACCAATCCAAAAGAAACTATGCACCTTAATATTCATAACAGCACAATTTACAAAAAACTCAGTTTTTTAAAAAATGCATAAAAGCTTTGAACAGACATTTCAACAAAGAATATTCTCAACCTCATTAGTCATTAGAGAAATGCAAATTAAAGCTTCAATGAAATGGCACTTCAAATCTACAAGAATGGCAAAATGTTTTAAATTCACAATGCCAAGTACAGATGAAGAGGTGAAGTGAATTCTAATACTACTAAAAACTACTCAAAAAAATGAAAATTGTGTTTACACAAAAACATTCACATTGCAATTTATAGAATATTTATCCATAATTGCTCCAAACCAGATATAACCCAAATGACCATCAACTACTAAATGGATGAATAAGCTGATACAGAACTACTACTCAGCACAAAAAGAAACTATGATACATCATCAACGTGGATGAATCTCAAAAGCACTATAACAAACAAAAAAAGACACACACTTTCATATGATGTTCTAGGAAAGGCAAACTATAGGGACAGAGTAAAATCAATGGTTGGCAGAGCCTGGGGGTATGGGAAAGGATTAACTATTCAGGGACACGAGGAAACCTTTTAAGATCATGGGCATCTCTATTTCTTGATGGCAGTGGTGGTCATATGGTGTTCATTTGCCAAGATTTATAGAACTATACATCTTTAAAATGATGTTTCATTTTATGTAAACTATACCTCAATAAATGTGATATAATAATTATGAGGAAAGGAGGTGTTTTAAATATTTGAATAATTTTAACTTTAGCCAAGTGTCTATTCTTTTCTTCAGCTGTCCAAACAAAAAACAGCTGATATGTCAGACTCAATAAATATCAGTGAGTAAATTAGCCACTTTCAGGATCATCTGAATAATAATATTGCCCTTTCAACCTCTGGAAATCATTAAAAATAAGAAGACCACATGACATATGTAGAATGATGCAGATCAGGGGTAAGGAGGTGCAGGTAAGTGAGATCAGAAAAGGCATCTCTCTCTTGAAGAAGAAGGCATTGCAAAGTTTCTTGTGGATGTGATCTGAAGAATCTCCACAAACATGCTTCACAAAAGTAAGGGAACTTGAAGGCAGAACATGAAATAAATCAGGAAGAGAAAAAAATCAGCTCATAAAAACAGATTGGTGTTACCAAAGGCAAGGGGCTGGGGTGGAGGAAATGAATGAAGGTGATCAAGAGATGCAACCTTCCAGTTATAAGGTAAATAATTCATAGGGATCTAATGTATAGCATGGTGACAATAGTTACCAATGTTTATTGTATATTTAAAAGTTGCTAAGAAAGTAAATTTTAATAGTATTTCTCATCACACACATACACACACATACACACACACACACACACACACACACACGCATATATATCACCTAAAACTAGTACAATGTTACATAGCAATTATATTTCAATAAAACTGGGGGAAAAGGAATCAAGACAAACTAAACATCCTACACTTGGACACTGGATATGACAACAGGCTATGACAACTGGATATGACAGAGAAAAGCCATTTGCAGATTCCAATAACATTCGTCATGTGAAAAATTTGCCTCTCAAATTAGTAAAACACAAAACAATATACAGAAGTTAAAGATATATAGTAAACGAATGCCTGAGGATTATGAGCTACTAATTCTGAGAAATAGACATCTCTGACAGAAGCAAAGGGAACAGTAATGAGGAAGGGGTTCTCAGACTACTTTTGTTATATAGATCTGTCCCATTACAATTGCAAAATTTCAAAACTCATAAGTAAGAAAAAGAAAATTTAACCTGACCTGATCTGATACGAGAATTTATAGTCTAAAGTTATCTCACTTAGGCTTAATAGTGAAACATTTAGGTTGTAAAAATATTAATGTATTTAACTAGAGTTATGGTCCCAGGCCTTACTGGAAGTGTTACATAATATATGGAATATACACAATATTAGGCTTTTCAAAATTTGAACTATTCTGAAATTTAAAACATAACTTGGGTTTCAAATAAAAGCTTCTGAGTGTATATTGGTAATGATATATTTCTTAAGCTGGGTAATTGGGACATAGTGATGTAATTCTCTTCATGCCTTTTTTATTATATAATAAATGGCTAAAACATTACAATATTGCCAATTTACCTGGAGTTTCTTGACACACACCCCCAATACCTACCTTGGAGAATGTAGAAGGACAAACAACTGTTAAAGATAGGACTGACCAAAACTTCCTCCCTGCCTTCCTGCCACCATCACCACCACCCACCCCCATCCCCAAGTTCCCAAGCTTCCAGGTTGGATCAAGCTGAGAGGAGAGAATCTTTGAACTGGATGTGAATTGGACTTTACATGCCCTTAATGAAAAGCTAGGATTTCTACTAAAGATTTTGTTTAGGGGTAGAAAAAAGAAATTTATCAGAGAACGTCCAAAGGCAATGATGGGAAAAAAAATAAAACTGATTCCTGATTATACCTCCACTGACTTCAGCCTATTCAATAAAATGGTTGCTCAGAGTCCAAACAAATGCATGTTTTGTTAATCTTGTCAATATTCTCAGTGTTATGGCTGATTTCATCATTAAGTTATGTTCATTAAATGCAATCATCATAAAATTATGGACTTCAGAGACTTATTTGTGTAGGCAGTGTTGTGGACATGGCTTTTCTCTTCCCAGTCAAGTGAATAAAATGCACCTGCTTCATTAATTCTCTAAATTCACTTCTCCTGTACCTTTGCTAATTGATTAAGAAAATATTTCTGACAGTAACAACATAGTATCTTTCTAGAAGATAATATGCATTTATTCTTATCTGTATGATTAACTTGGCTGGAAGCCATCAACATAGCAGGACAGCTGTAGCGTGAAGTGGTGTCCTCTAGGGTACTGGTCCCCAAACCTGGCTGGGTATCACAATCACTGAAAGTGTTAAATTAAATATATATATATGTATATGACATATATGACATTAAATATAAACATATATGTATATGACATTATGATTCACTAGACCTGTAATAGGGCCTAAGGATCTATATTTTTAAAAATATCTCCAAATGTTTCCTGTATGCAGCCAGGTTTAAAAACCAGTACTCTGAAGCACTCGTGTTTTTTAATGATGACCTTGATGTAGCAGGCCAAAAAAAGGAAAACAATGTTTTATTTACTGTGCTGATTCATTTTTGTTCACTCAGCTAAGGCTTTCAGCACAGATTCTGTATATGTTGTCGCTTTGCTTGATGAGATTCTTAAGATATCAGGAAATCAATAAAAATTAAATGAACTCTTCTTCAGGGTTTTTTCCTCTCTCTCGTTATTATTGGCAACATATACAGTAGAACTATCCAGCATGCAGGCAACCTTAAACTGATATATAACACTTTGTGTTCAGAAAAAAACAGTCCATCTAGGCCTCTTAAAATACATTATAAAATAAACCATACTCATTTTGCCGGTAGAAAGTAAAAATGCCAGTTTGTATAAAAATGAAACACTACATGAGAAGATTGTATGCTATGCCCCAGCTACCTGTGTCATATAAAAATCAGCAAATCCTCTCACAATTCTGTGACTTTTCATCTGCCATTCCTCGTGTTTGGAAATTTCTTCTTTACTTTCTTTGTTCAATGCACCAGTCCTTATTTTTAAAAACTCTTAGAATAAAAGATAAATGTAAATCTTTGTACCTGCAGTTAGACAATGATTTCTTCTATATGACACCTAAAACACAAGCAATGAAAGAAATAGGTAAATGTAACTTTATCAAAATCAAGATCTTTTTGTGCTTCAAAGGACACCATCTAAAAAGTGAAAAGACAGCACACAGAAGGAGAGAAACACTGCAAATCATATTTCTGATAAGGTTCTAGTAAACAGAATATATAGAGAATTATTACAACTCAACAATTTAAAGACAAATAACCCAATTTAAAAATTGGCAAAGACTCTAAAAAATATATCTCCAATGAAGATATAAAATGGGCCATAAGCACCTGAAAAGCTCAGCATCCTATTTTTAACGGAAAATGTGAATCAAAACTGCCACAAGATACCACTTATACCCAGTAAGACGCCATAATCAAAAAATGAACAATAACAAGTGTTGGCAAGAATGTGGAGAAGTTAGAACCCTCACACAGTGCTAGTAGCATTGCAAAATGTGCACCCATTTTGGAAAACAGTTTAACAATTCCTTAAAAAGTAGATCATAAAGTTAGCACGTGAGCCAGGACTTCCACTCATAGGTACACACACATAACCAAGAGAATTGGAAACAAATGTTCACACGAAAACTCGCACGTGAATGTTCTCAGCAGCAGTATTCATAATAGCAACTTGTAAACAGCCCAAATGTCCATCAGTTGATGAATCCATTTTTAAAAGTAAATGCAACATTATTCAGCCATAACGAAAACACTAAAACGTACTACACCATGAATGAAACTTGAAAACATCCTAAGTAAAAGAAGCCTGACACAAAAGGACACATATTAAATGATCCCACTGTTGGTTCACGGCCTCCAGAACTTCCCAGATGAAATCTGAAAATGGCTCCAAAACACGTAGAGCAAAGAGAGATTGAAAAAAGAGGCAGACTACTCCAGCTTGGTAGGTGGCAGGTTTAATAAAGGAACTTATGCCCTGGCTGGCATAGCTCAGTGGATTGAGTGCGGGCTGCAAAACAAAGCATCACAGGTTCGATTCCCAGTCAGGGCACATGCCTGGGTTGCAGGTCATGGCCCCCAGCAATCGCACATTGATGTTTCTCTCTCTCTTTCTCCCTCCCTTCCCTCTCTAAAAATAAATAAATAAAATCTTTTAAAAAAATAAAGGAACTTACAAGGCTTGTCTTGGGTCCTGCAAGATGAGATCTCCATACCCACATGACAGAATTTTAAAAGTGTATATAGAGGACTTAACTGAGTCCAGCTGCCAATACAGTACAGATGGTCTCAACAACATATTACTATCTGAAGGCTCTGTCCGCAGGGCTGCACCTAGAGAGGGGACGACAAGCAGAACGCACCCTCCACGGGCAGGGGAGGGGGTGAGGAACCTGAGATGGCTTGGGTCCAGCCAGCTTGTCAGCCAGCAGTCACGCCCCCTTCATGACCTTCTCCAACACCCATGTTCCTGAAGTGTGAAGTGTAAGTCCATGGAGACAGGAAATAGACTAATGGTTAACTGGGTTTGACAGGAGTGGGGAGTGGAGAGTGACTGCTAATAGGTATATGGTTTCTTTTGGGTTGAAGAAAATAAAGTGGAATTAGATAGCAGTGATGGCTGTACAACAATTTGAACAATCTAAAAACACTAAATTATACACTTTGAAAGAGTGGGTTTATGGCATATTAATTATATCCTAGCTGTAAATAATAAGATAAAAATTTATTGAATTTCTGCAACATTTTTCAGACATGGTTGTTAGCAAATTCTATAATCCCCCTTGCTACTTATTGTGTATCTTGTGAAAAGTTGAATTGTTGTGATTTTCATGTGATTTTTCTTTGAAACCATGTAAGACAGCACTTGAAGAGGAAATTGTGGAGTTCCTTTCAGTGAGTATAACTAACTCTAGGAAGAAACAAAGTCTGGGGCAGAAAACCAAAATCTGTAAAGCACATTTGGGATAAAAGCAAATGAAACTTCTATTTCCTTCATAAGTGTCTTCTTGTTGCTGTCTTGGCCTAGTACTTCGTAAAGTGTGGGCAGGCTTGAAGGCACTCCTAGGCACAGAAGAAAGACCTGGCCCACTGTGGAGGGCTCAGTCGGTTGTCTATAGTTGGTGTCTTTTTTTATAAGATCCCATTTTGGCAATAAATACATAATATTGTCATGATTTATTTGCTTTTCCATTTTGTTACACACTGCATTTTTTTCTGCATTCCTAATATCTGACACATGGCAAGAAATCAATAAATATTAGTAGAATAACTGACTAAATTACTGAAGTAGAAATAATATTTTATAAATACATTAAGTTGCTTTTCTTTGACTTGTCCTGGTCTATTACATCCCCCTTGTTATGCCAGAGGCTCCAGGGAGATGATGATTATCACAGCAGGAACCTGAAGGGGGAAAAAAGTAGGTTTCGGTTTTTGACATATAGAATAAGATTATTTTTAAACTCAGGATATATTGCAAGAGAAAGCATTTGCTATAATGAAAGGGTGCTAGCCCAGCCTTCTAAACCAGGAGACATAGAAAGGAGAGAGGGAAATGACAGAGGAACTGTAATTAACTACAAACCCTCATGGGGTTTTTCCTCAAGGGGGCAGAGAGGGTTATGATAGGAGCGCTGAAGTAAGTGTGGGGAATTCAGGAACCACTTCCCTGGGTATAGTTTGAGATAGCTTCAAGCCTTCAGAGTAAGCACTATATGAGGTTTGTTGACCATCCCAATGCATAGGTGGAGAATGGGGCCAACTTAGATCTTTAAGATAATGTTCTGGTTCCCCACAGCCTACAGTGGATGCAGAAGTTCCCCTAAGCCCCAGCTCAGGGACATAGGGGTGCTAAAGGGGCAGTGGGAGTTGGGCAAAGATGTTTCCATAATAAGAAACAAATGACTGAGAACCATGATCTTCATTCACTAGCTTGTGTCCTAGTAATACCCACAAAGGCCAGATGGCAACAGTGGAACTCAGGAAAACCTTAAAAGAGGAACAAGGACAGACCTGCCTCTGCTGTACAGTGGCAGCCTAAGGGCTCCTACACACAACTCAGAGGCTTCCTGTCCCAGCCATCTAAGCAAATACAAGTCCCTTCTCCACCCTCCTTAAAATCCAGATGCTTTACTGGTGAGAAGCAGGGAGAAAAGGAAGAAATCTGAAAGGTTGAATATTTACCTGAAAGAAATCAGAGTTACTTAAAAAGATTAACGACGCAGACACCAGCATGAAGTGTCCGAGGCATTGTGGATGAGACGAGATATATTCACTTGTACTACTAAGTCCTGTGGAGGAAAAGGGATGGCTCAGCTACTCTCTCAAGGGGAGAGCACCTCGGAGTGGCCTGTCCACTCTCTCAAGAGGAGAGTGTCCTGACCCTTGCCTTGACAGGCTTTTATTGGGTTTGTTTTGCACAAGAATACAGGTAAAGCTCATTAATCATTATCAGGCAGTAAGAATCAAACATACAAAGAACTCTGAGGGCCTATTTTGAGTCAGGGTCAGATAGCTAAAGAGCCATAAAACTTTGAAGAACAAACTCACTTCTCACTTGGACCCTCATCACTTAACTGAGAACATTCTAAACAAAGCAGGTTTCACAGGATTTTACATCTTCTTTCTTAGGTCTAATAGCCCTAGGGAACCCACTCTCTCTGGCACAGGGCAGCACCCACCACCAGCATTGTTTCAGGCTTAAGACGTGCAGGGGAAGTAAGGACTCAGCCTTAGCCATTGAGGGGTTACAGCTTCTGAAACCAGGCAGGGTGGTTCCCAACAGATTAAATCAGAAGAAGAACCAAAGTCACATCATTTGACAAATTTGTTTTCCTTCTTTATCCAACAGAGTTGAGTCTCTTTGAGAGTTGAATTTGTTCAACTATTGAAAATAAGGCATATTTTAAAAATCATGATACAACTCAGCCTAAGGAGAGGAGGACCAGGAAGTGAGATCCTGATTTGAACTCCCAAATCAAATAAAACAAGCTGCAAAATCCTGGTCAAGAGAGTATTGTGTGCCTCCATACATTGAGTGTCTCCTTGTTGTCCATGAAATGAGCTATGATAAGGAGGTAGGATAAGGGAATCTGCAAAGAACCAGATAATATTTTTTTCAATTTTATTTTAATCATTGTTCAAGTACAGTTTTCTCCCCTTTACTCCCAATCCAGCCCACCCACCCCTCCCTCCCCACTTCCCTCCCATTACCACACTCCCCCTAGTTTTTGTTCACGTGTCTTTTAACTTTGTTCCTGTAAACCCTTCCCCTTTTCCCCTGAAACTTCCCCTTTTCCCCAGAACCAGATAATTCTGACCTTCTAAGATTCTTGCGAACACTCAAGTTAGGGAAATACCATTTTTCTGAAGACCATTTTTGAGAGAGGTGATTGTTAGTTTGTATGGCTGGACAATTACACTCTTTTTTGATTCACAAGTAGGTTAAGAATCAAATCTCAATTTCATTATTATGCTACCTAATTGAATTAATTCCATGGTTACCTAGATTAAGAGGTTTGTTCACCATCCTTCATCTACTAAAGAAATTCAGCAATATTTGACCTCACTAACAGCCTCTAGTCCAATCGCCATGAGAAATAGAGCAAACTTAGAGTGTTTCCTAGGTAGAACAGCATAAACTGTTTAAATAATGTGGTTATTATCTACATGCTACACAAGTGACATAAGTGAATTGTTTTAATATACCTCCTAGAAAATGCTTCCTATAAAATGAACAGCACTTTGAATCAAATATCAGATTTCACCTCATGTTCATTACCAAATTTTCTCTCAAAAAAAAAAATGTTGGTCATTGCTCACCACAATATCTAAATAAGCTTAAGGGGGAGAAGCAAGAATGGCAAGAGCAAGAGAGAGAGAATAAGAATATGAAATTCTAGAAAGAGTACTTGCCACTCGTGAAACACATTGAAATAGTGATCCACAGAAACACATTCAGAGGCATAAAGGAAAAAGTTCCACAAGGGAGATGAAATGAGAGTACACACCTTCTTTCATCCACATGCCACTAACCATCTGCTTTGCTTTAGGGTATGTCGGTATGCCTTTAGGACTTTTCTCTCTCAGAATCAAATGAGCACCAGCATTGGAAAATAGAGATTATAGTAGCTGAGGAAAAGAGGAGGGCACTCAATCGACATCATCTACTGTCCAAGAAGTAATTTGAAAAGTAATCAGACATAAAGCCCAATAGATGGAAAAGCTGTGGTGTTATTGATTGTAATTTAATGTAGGTTATAGAGGAGGCAGAGTTTTAGTTTTACAATACGCTATATGGTAGCATCAAGCTGGTGTGGAGGTTACACCTTGTGTGTGTGTGAGGGAGTGAGATAGACAAACACAGAGACAGAGGGAGAGATGGGGAGAAGGCAGAGACTACATTTCTGCAAAGCTTCTGTAGATGGGTTCTCTAGCCAAACATAAAATTACTTACCTAAATTTTACTGCTGGCTAATTCCAATAAAAAGAAATTGTAACAGCTCTGTCCAAGAAACACAAGCTCTCTCCAAATGACATATTTCACAGCATCTCTACTTAGCATTTATCTTATGTTTCTTTTGAGGGATTCAAGATATAATTAGCAATGCTTGAAAACTTACATAATTATCAAAAGATCTTGCACTTTTGTTTTTAGTGCCTTTTAAGCCAGGTTATCTTTTTCCTTAAAATAACTACAGTATTATTGTTTTATATACTTGTTACAAAAATAATCATGTGTCCTCATCTGCTCGAGCTGCGGCGACAAAACCATAGACTGGATGGCTTAAACAGCAGGAATTTATTTTGTTACAGTTCAGCAGGCTGGGAAGTCCAGGATCAAGGTCCCTCGGGATTCGGTTTCTGGTGAGGGCTCTCTGCTGCCTTGGAGACTGTCACCCTCTGTTCTGTCCTCACAGAGCGGAAAGAGGAAAGCAAGCTCTCTTCTTACCAAACACCAGTCCTATGAGGTCAGCGCTCTACCTTCATGACCTCATTTAACCCTAATTACTTCTTTAGAGGCCCTGTCTCCAAATGCAGTCACACTGGGAGTTAAGGCTTCAACATATAAATTTGGGGAAACACAAATATCTTGTTCATTGAAGAAAATTTAGCAAGTCCCAACAAGCAAAAGGATAAAAAAGCTTAAACCATAATCTTAGCACCCAGTGATGCCCTCTATCAACCTCCTGGTATATTTACTCTCAGCTCTGTTTTTAATCTACACATGTGTAAAACCATTTTTAATAGTATTATATTGAAAGTAATGTTTTCCAAATACTTATTTCATGTAATAATATTAAGAAAATTCAACAAGGGAAACAGTAGGGACATAGCCTAAGGCTAAGGTGCTAATGGAAGGAAATCAGTAGCCATTACAAAGATGTGAGCATGTCATTTACGTTTTCAAGGTGAAATAATAAGGTTTCCTAGAAAACCCATCAGTAACTAAAATTGCCTTCCCTGATCACTCTGTCAGTCTGCTCAAGGGCAAACTGCCCTCCTTGATGGTTTTTAGCCACTCATTTTACCCAAGGGGAGAAAGAGTTTTGTCCCACAGATCGACTGTGATTCTAATTTTCAATCTAAGTACAAAACCAATTTAATAGAAAAAAGATAACTATATTAGTTAGGGTTCATGCAGAGAAGCAGAACCAGAACAAGGAACTGTTTTATGTAATTGTGGGCGCTGGGTAAGCAACCCTGAATCTACAGGCAGATAAGAAGGAAACACCACATACAGTCCAGAACCCCACGCGCATGAATGGGAATCTTGCCGAAATGGACTGAAGCCAGTGTCCATTCTTGTTGCCTCTGACCTTAGTGATGAGGGCACCCTGTAAGAATCAGAGCCCGTCATCACGGAGCTGAATACATACACCTGGTGCAGGAGTTAGAGAAATTTAAGAAAGGCAGGAGGAAAGGAGAGAAATTGCAGACCTAGCTCCACTTAACACCAACAGGTAAATCAGCAGATCAGCAATGCAAAGTGATTGTGAGGGTCGCAGAATGCAGAAAGATTCTACAGTTTTCTTCCCCCTCTGTATTCTGGAGTCCCTGAATCTCCTGTGAAGGGTCGTAAAGTCCCTCTTTACAAGGTTTCCAGTTGAGTAAGAAAAGCCCACCCAAAATATTCTCCCTTTTTATTAACTCAAAATCAATTGATTTTGAACTTTAATTACACCTGCCAAATCTTTTTACACCTGCACCTATATTGGTCTTTCATTGAATAAGTAGGAGAAGGTCTGTACATGCTCACAGTTTATATAAAAATTGGCTCAAAATGGGTCATAGATGTAAAATGAGATAAGAAATTATAAAACTTTTAGGAGAAAATCTTTGTGACCTAGAGTTTGACAAAGTGTGCTTCCATGGAACCAAGAGCATAATCCATAAAAGACAAAATTGATAAGTTGGGCTTTATAAAAAATAAAAACTTTTGTGCTTCAACGACCTGTTAACAGGATGAGAACAAGCTACAAACTGGGAGCAAATATTTCCAAATCACATATCTGACAAAGGATCTGTATTCTGAATATATGAATAATTCACAAAACACAACAGCAAAAACCAAACAACTCAATTTGAAAAATTAGCAAAGGAACTGGATACTTTACCATAAAAACATCTAAAAATAAACACACTGGAAGTTGTTAAATATCATTAACCATTAGGGAAACACAAATTAAAATCATCATGAAACACTATAACACATCCACTAGAATGGCTAAATTTTTTTTAAAATACTGACAATGCCAAGTGCTAGTAAGAAAAGAGAGCAGCTGGAACTCTTGTGTAACACTGTTGAGAAGTCGAACTGGTACAACCGCTCTGGCAGTTTCTTAGGAAGTAAAATATTACAGGTATTTGCCCTAGGATTACGACAACCTACTGTATCAGTTTTCTAGGATTGCCATAACAAAATACAACAACCTGGGTGGCTTAAACAACATAATTAATTTTCTCACAATTTAGAAGTTAGAGGTATGGGATTAAAGTGTTGGCAGAGTTGGTTTTCCCAGAAACCTCTTTTCATGGCTTGTAGATGATGTCCCATATCTTCACACGGTCTTCCCTCTACGGCTGTCTGTGCCCAAACTTCATACTGTGAATATGTTACCAGTCCTATGGGATTGGAGTCCACCCCAACAATGTCATCATTACCTCCTTAAAGACCCTATCTTCAAATACGCTTGCATTCTGAGGTACTGGAGGTTAGGGCTTCAATACATAAATTGGGAAGACATAATTCAGCCCATAACACTTTATGTTTCAGCCCCCCAAAATTCAGGTCTTTCTCACAGACAAAATGCTTTCACCCTATTCTAAGAGCTCCAAAAGTCTTAACTTATTCTAGCATCAACTCTAAGTCATAAATCCTATCTAAATAAAGTGTGTTTGAGACTTGAGGTACAATTTATTCTGAGACAAAATTTCTCTCCAGCTATTAACCTGTGAGTCCAGAAAACAAATGATCTGTTTCTAATATACAATGGCATGGAATGTTGATATACAATAGACATTCTCATGCAAAAGGGAGAAATCAGAGAAAAGAAAGGGATCACAGGTCTCAAGCAAGTCCAAAACATAGAAGGGCAATTCTCATTATTTTTTCAGGCTGAGAATAACTCACTTTAATCCAGTGCTCTGTCTTTTAGGCCCACTGGGGTGGCTCTGACTTCTCAGAGCATAAGCATGGCAGCCCTGCCCCCTTGGCCCCGAGCAGTGGCCACTGGGTCTACTTAAACCAAGGCGATGCCCCCCTTCTCTGAAATCCAGTAGGTGACACTCTCCTCTGAAACCAAGAAGGAAACAGTCTCACGTCCCAGGCCTGTGTCCTGTGCACCCACGGTGGCAGTAGTCACCCTACTGATGTCTAAGCCACCTTCAGGGTTATTCTTCCCTTTTCTGGAAGGATAATGCAAGTTACAGCCAAATAGCTCTACTGACCTATCATGTAGAATCCCCCAAATCCAGTAGCCTATCTTCCTTTAATCCTGTCTCTGTCCCTTACTGTCTAAGCTGTCAGCACTTCTGCTAGTATGAAATTCTCAAAACTCTTATTAGTCTCCAATACAATTCATGGGGACCCAAAACAGCCATAAAGAGGGTCCTCCACAGATCTTTGCTGGATAACTGAATCTATTCTTGGTTTCTGCTGAGATGATTGACTGCATCCATGAGTCATACATGTGATCTCTCACACATAGTTCTTCACCACACCCCTGATGTTTGCCCCTAGAACATGTTTTCTTATATCTCGCAATATGGATAAGCTGATTATTTTCCAAATCTTAAAGTTCTGGTTGCTTTTGATTTAACAATTTCTTCTTCAATTTATCTCTCTCCTCTGGAATTTTACCATAAGCAGCAAGGAAAAATTAGGCCATGTCTTCAACATTAAAAATCCAAGTTCATCATTTGCAATTTCTACTTTTTGCAAAACACAAAAACACAATTCAGCCAAGTTCTTTGTCACTTTATAATAATGATATCCTTTCCCCCAGTTTTCAATAACACAAAAACTCTCCACAAATTTTATAGTACCTCCATACATAATTCCCCAAAGATGGACAGAATCCAAATGGCCTTTAGCAGGTCAATGGATAAACAAACTTTGAGACATTCATCATGGAATTCTACT